>JZKD02S1675160.1:650960-671441 GCA_000966675.3 Picea glauca | reverse complement strand
GATAATTGAAATACAAAATTAAAAAACCATTATATGTGTGTGTGTGTGTGTGTGCACGGGTTAGCCCAAGGTCCCATGGCTGCCACGGGACCTTCGCCTAGCCTGTGCGGGGGGCTGGAGCAATGTCTAGCATCGTTCCCGCCCATTATATATATATATGCTCTAGACCCACGCACGGAACCCTGGCCTGGCCCATGTTGGGGACTGGGGCAATGCCTGACATTGTCTTCACCCATTATATATATATATATATATATATATATATATATATATATATATATATATATATATATATATATATATATATATGATTTTATTTTATTTTTAATTTTTATGAAATTTTGTATTTTAAAATTTTTTTGTTAAATGTTTTTAACATAAAGTTTTATAAAGTTTTAACTTAAGGAGTTTTAGTAATTTCTTATTTTTGATATTTTTTTAAATTGTGTTTCTTTTTTTTCTTTTTTGCAATATTTTTTTTTTCAATTTTTTTTACGTCTCAAGGGACTTTTTTTTATTACCAAAAAATATATGTGTATTTTTAAAATCATTGTTTTCCTTGAAATTTTTAAAAAAAAAAATCATTTTTTTTTTGTTTTTATTTTTTTTATTTTTTCTACCTTTTTTTATTTTTTTTTTTTTTTAATTTCGATTTTGAATATATTTTTGTTGATGTTTTTTTTTCTTCATTTTATAAAACAAAAACAAAAAATGAAAAATTTCTCCTTTCTCTTTATTTATTTTTTAATGTAAATTATAAAAATAAAATTAAAAAACAAAACAAAACAAAATTTAGTAGATAAATTTTCACGTGACCATTTAGGATCCAATTTTGAGTTTTTTATTTGCATAGGGATTTGTTTTCAATGAGACAATTTCAATTAGGTCCTAATTAGATATAATTTTAATGTTTAAAAAACATATTTTGCTTTAGGTGGCGTCACTTTTTATTTAGGTGTTGATTTTAAGGTTTTTCTAAGCAACTATTTTATTGTTTAAGGCCATGCTTGAAAGCAGTTGTAATTTTTACCAAGTTAGAAAAAATGGTGCTACCAGTAGCACCACTTTCTGATTTAGGGGTTGAATTTAAGATTTTTCTTAGCAGCTATTTGCGTTTTTAAGGCCATGCTTTAGAAAAGTTGTAATTTTGAACTGGTTAGAAAAAATGGTGCTACCGATAGCACTACTTTTTTTATTTTGGGGTTGATTTTCATGTTTTTTATGCAAAAATATGAGTTTTAAGAGCTAGAGTTATCATTTTGAGGTCATTGTTCTCGTTAAGTCAGTAACTTTGCTTATCTACTTGAACTATTCTAGACCCTATAACTCTAAGAGATCTATCATCGGCAACAAATATTTGCTTGGTGTTATATTCATTAAGAGCATTAAAAATGGTTTTATCCTTAGCCATATGACAAGATGTTATAGAATCAATAAACCACTCATTAGAAGAAGAAGTAGATGTTACATTGAAAGAGAAACCAAAAGAAAAAAGTGCATGTTCATGAGAAGAAGAATCAAGATTAATGTTGTACTTCTTCATCACTGCTTCTAAGGATTCCATATTTTTAAAACATTTTGACTCCAGATGAACATCTCGACCACAAAAGTTGAAATGTCAACGAATCTTCTTATTTTTAAATTTTGCTCCTTTCTTACCATTAGGAGGAGAATCTAGCTGCAAGGGTTTGGGACCCTCATTTTTCTTGTTGTTGTGGCAAGGACATTGCTTCTCTAGATGTTGTGTTATGTCTTTCTACTTGACCACTAAGGATTTTTTAGATGTACCTATAGTGTTGATCACTCCAAGTTGCAAGAGCTTATCTTTCTCTCTAATAAGAGAATCACAAAAAGACTCAAGGGCAGTAGCTTGGTAAGCACCCCCTAGAGCTTCTCTGGTGTCATAAAAGGTAGATACAAAGATAGTGTTAGAATCTAATAGATGTGATCGTTTAACCATAGACAATATCACTATTGTCACCCAACCATAGGCCGAAGCCACCCACGAGCACCTTAACCTTGACATAGAATCATTCTGGAAGAAAACCCTAGCCTAGATAGCCAAACAAAGGGTGGCTCACCTTTCTCCAAGGATAACACACCAAGAAAGAGTTGTATAGAGAGTCCAAACCATAACCAAGAGATAATCCAAGCCAAAACCGAAATTTTCTAGCTGCAGCAGCTGCAATGGAAGCTCTCCTCCAAACTTGCGCACAAATTGGCCAGCTGCAGTGCGCACAAGTGCTACTTCTACAGTTCTGAGAATGCCTACCAGAATGAAGACTGGCCTCCTGTATTTATACTAAATCTAGCAAACTGCCTGGGTTGACTTCTCATTTTGGGTGCCTATTTACTTAGTATATAATATTTCCTTTAGCTGACTTCTTCTCTTGGAGGGTAATAACCTAATACAAGTTATCCTCTTGAGCCGACTTGTCTTCTAGGGTTATTATCCAACTAATTAGGGTTTCTTTTTACTTCCCGGAATATTCTATTCTCGTCAGGTTTACACGTGGAGGTAAATACCTCCCGCAACTACCATATATTCAACAGTCCCTCCTAGCTAGGGAGATATTGAAGGTAATGGTCTTGAGAACAAACATACCATTCACCCAGTATCATCAACATAGTCGTATAGACTATCTCATGACTAGATCATGAGCACCATCATCACTATCAATGTCATCAGATGCATCATCTCTCAAAACCATACTCCATATGAGTAATCAGACATGATGATGGATAAGTCACTCACTTCACAGAGTGACACAAGAACCATTCTTCTAATCTGGACATATGTCCTAGAAGAATAAATGTCCTGGACCATTTTCCGTTTGGGAAATCTCTGTCCATGGATCATCCATCTAGCTGATAAACATTTTCCAACAGTACTAATAGTTTTCAAGGCAATCAGAACAATGTCATTCAATAGAACACAATTGTGTCTGTCCATAGTAGTACACAACTACTATCCAGTGGTACACTACCACACCAAGTAGCACACAGATACTTGATCAGTGACATATAGTCACAATTAGTGGAACACATCCACCATAGTAGTATACATCTATTGTCCGGAGACATACAGTGTCCATAACAATCATATCATATGATATCAATCTGCACAAAAAACATTGTTATGATATAAACTGAGTCATCTTGGCCATTCTTCCACTCACATATGTGAGATCTAGAAGAGAATCTACCCTTAGAAGGTAAAACATCGATGATGATCTATCTGGAGTATTCCTCTCAAGAAAAGAAGAATAACTGTCCCAATTTCTGAGCCTGGACCATTCCCTATCCGGGCCATTCCTCTGGCACTAAACAAAGTGCAATCTGGAGAGAATGAAACTGCCCTAGGGAATGTCTATCCCTGATTGTTGAACCTGGACCCTTCACCTATTTGGTCTATTCCTCCGACACTAAACAAAGTGCAACCTGGAGAGAATGAATCTGCCCTAGGGAATGCATGTCCTTGATTGTTGAACCTGGACCATTCACCTATCTGGGCCATTCTTCCGACACTAAACAAAGTGCAACCCGGAGAGAATGATTTTTCCCTAGGGAATGATTGTCTGGACCATTTCCTAAGGAAATGATTGTCCTGCACCAACCTCCAAAATGGACCATTCTTCGAAATTTCTCACAATTGTGAGCTTCAAAAGAATGATTGTTCGATGAGGCGGACCAGTCTTCCTAACCACTAATAAAAGTGATCGTCAAGAAGAGAGACTGTCCTAGACCATTCCCCATGTTAACCACAATGGGAAATCATTGTCTATGGTAAATCAACAATCCATCGAACCATTTTCATTATGAAAATGACCGTTCGATCTGGACCATTTTCCGAACTGGAAAATGCCTATCCGTCAGAAATCTCAAACCACTTTCCGAACTGGAAAGGAACTGCTCATCCTGGACCATTTTTCGAACTGAAAAATGATTGTCCATAAGTCAATAACACATCAATGCTCCCTTCCAACCTGGGAGTCATCTCTTCCTCTTTCAATAAGGAAGTCGTCTCCATGATCTCTGGCTTGAGTACGCAAACTCTTTCATCTTGGACAAAGGCTTTACCAAAATGTTTGCTTATCTGCTCATCTGTGGAGATATATATATTGGAGAACCACTTCTCTTTTCTGGACTTCATCATGGAGAATGTAATGCTTGATATCAATGTACTTCGGTGTTTCTGGAACACTGGTTTTCTTGAAGGCTTCATATAACTTTGATCATTACAGTATATCATAGTTAAATTCAACTATTTTGTTTTCTACTAGCTCATAGCATCGTGGCAAGGCTCAAACTGGAACATATCCATGTGGCACTTCTTCTGTCATCATGATATCTTTGTCATGGATTGGCAATCCATCATTCTGGAGTTCTGAGTAATCATTCTGATATAATATAGAAAGTTGTCACCACGCTTCTGCTGTGCATTGGAGGTTCTCTACCAAGTTGTCTTCTTTCATCTGCATACAACGGTCTCTTTATGGTATACTTAAAATCCTAGAGGTTGCTCTTCATACGCTATTTGTTCAATTATTCTAGAGAATAGTCTTTGCATTCATCTGATGTAAACTCCAACCCATGGATATTGCGGATGATATAATGGTTCAGGTAGAGGTATGTTTGGTTTACTTGGAACAAACAATCATCGTAGTCTTCTCCCTCCATCTGGGAGAACCTCTAGTTCTGGATATTGTAATGCTTTTATTCATAAGTCTTCCATACATTGTTCTTCGTCACAACTTTCAGTTCCTCTTCTTGATTGCTTTTAGTGAGTTCATATCAAGCTAGTCGTCTTGTGATTCTCGATATGTTGACTGGTTGTTCTGTCTTTTCTTTCTCTCTTGTAATCTTCATGTTCTTCCTCATGTTTCTCTTTAGCTCTTGAGTTCATGGAGTTTTCTATAGATTCCATGTTATGAAGATTCCAACTTCTTTAGTTCATCATAGGATCATGGATGTGGATGGACAACCAGGGATTACTTTAAGGCTTCTTTTCGAAGAATACTTCTTCCGAAGTCACACTGAACATGTGTTGCTTTTCATGGTTGCTACCATGGATAGATACTTCATCATATTCAATGGATCATATAATTTAGGATTAGCTCCCTCCTAATCCTTGCTTCATGCATGAATGCATGTTCTTATTTTGATAATATAATCGACTCCCTCCATCAAGGAGACTCCATGCTTCCGTCTGCATCCTTACTGCCTTCTGCAAAGTGTCACAAATCTTTTTCCAATTTCCTCTTGATTGTTGACTTCTTTATGTCTTTACTTCTTCTAGGTTTCTTCAAGATTGATTCTGATAATAACTTCCACATGAATTGTTACCAGGGGTTGTTGATGTACTTCATCCTTTCATGTGTATTTTCTGACTTGTAACAATCCGTATCTTGGTGTTCTTCCATAAGTATAGTTTCTCTTTAAAGAAATAGATATGCAAGATATGTACAAAAAACATGGTATGTACAAGAACTATGAAGAGTGTTGTTTACCTTGTCTTCGAAGAAGAAGTTTGTTTCATCCTGCTTAATCTTCTTTGAAGGTTCCTTTTCTTTGGAAACTGATGCTTCTTGTGTCTCCTTCCTTTTCTTCAGCTCGGGACAATGATTCTTGTAGTGACCATACTTTCGACAGTTGAAGCATTGTATTTCTGACATATCTTTCTCTTGATTTTTCTTCTTCCTTGAACCAAACTTCCTTTTGTTCCTGAAATTCTTGAATCTTGTTGTGAAGGCTTGATCACCGTATTTCTTTTGAGGTTTCTCTTTTGCACTAATCCTTGATTATTCTTGTGCACAGCAAGTCCAAAGTTCTTTGAATGTAGGATACTCCTTCCTTGTGTTCATACTTGCGACAAATGTATCCCATGTCTTGGGAAGATAGTTGAGTACTATATTTACGAGTTCCTTCTCTAAGATGATCTCTTCAATAGAATGTAGTTCATCTCTTAACTGAGAGATCCTCACAAAGTATGATGTTATGTTTTCATCATCATTCATCTTCATGTCACAGAGCTCATTCTTCAGACTCATTACTTGTCAAATGTTTATGACTGAGAAGAGGTTTGTTAGGGCATCATACATATTCTTAGATGAGTCAAGATGGGAGATGTAGGGTATCAAGTGGTCTTTTATAGAGTCCACTATGATACTCATGGCATTGATGTCACTGTCTTTGAACTTCTCCATTACTACAACGTTCTATGGTTCCTTATCTTTTCCTTCTTCAAACTCTGGTTCCACGATCTTTCCTTTCACGATATCCAACACTTTATTCTTGGCAAGGATGAGGTCAATCCTTGTCTTCCACACTTTGAAGTTAGAAGCTCAATCTAACTTGTTTTCTGACTTCATAGAGTAACTCATGGTTGCCTTGACTGGGTCAACCCTAGATTTGACCAAAAACTCAACCTTGACGTTTTTGCTTGCTGAGAGTACCATGAGATACGCTAGGCAAGGGCGCACTAGTCTATCTGGAAATTAGGTCAATCCCTTCACTTAAGGTGCCTCAATGAGAAGGTTAGGGTTTCTATAAATGCACCTGCTAGTAACCCTAGTGGAAGTGCTTTGGTAACTACTCTTGCTAGAAACCCTAGTGGTAGTTATTCAACGAGCTTAGTATCCTTATGGCTATGCTCCCCTCCAGTGGTTAGACTGAATGAAGGAGGTGTGGGCCCATAACCCGTTAGAATATAATGGATTTGTTCGTTTAACCATAGACAATATCACTACTGTCACCCAACCATAGGCCGAAGCCACCCCCGAGCACCTTAACCTTGACATAGAATCATTTTGGAAGCAAACCCTAGGCTAGATAGCCAAACAAAGGGTGGGGCACCTTTCTCCAAGGATAGTGCACCAAACAAGAGTTGATCAGTGAGTCCAAACCATAACCAAGAGATAATCCAAGCCAAAACCAAAATCGGCTAGCTGCAGCAGCTGCAACGACATCTCTCCTCCAAACTTGCGCACAAACTGGCCAGCTGCAGTGCGCACAAGTGTTGCTTCTGCAATTCTAAGAATGCCTGCCAGAATGAAGACTAGCCTCCTGTATTTATACTAAATCTAGCAAACTACCTGGGACAACTTCTCATTTTGGTTGTCTATTTACTTAGTATATAATATTTCCTTTAGTCGACTTCTTCTCTTGGAGGCTAATAACCTAATACAAGTTATCCTCTTGAGTTGAATTGTCTTCTAGGGTTATTAGCCAACTAATTAGGGTTTCTTCTTGCTTCCTAGAATATTCTATTCTCGTAAGGTTTACACGTGGAGGTAAATACCTCCCGTAGCTACCATAATATCAACAGATAGAATATGCACTACCAATATTATCAAAAATAACATATATGTATCGATCATCCCCCAAATCTATTTTACAATCTTTAAGAAAAATTCTAAGTGTTTTGAAATTAGATAAATAATCTTTAATGCAAGGAAAATCATTGGGACTTAAATTCATTAACTGATTTTCAATCTGGTGGCCTTGAATCACATTGTGTTTACCAAATGTGGCTTCAAGGTTAACCCAGGATTCGTATGGGTCATCAATTCCTAGAAGGTGAAATCGTAAATCAAAAGAGATGGATATTCCAATAAGTCAACGTGCTTTGTCAATTTATTATCCTGGTTGACATTCTTTTTAGCATCAGTGGGGGCTTGTTCTTTTCTCAAGGTAATCTAGTACAATTCTTTACTTCTTAGTACATCGTCCATGTGGGATTTCCATGAGAAGTAGTTGGTACTAGTAAGAAAAAGACCACTTGGAATCCATATTAAAACATGCATATAATATGGATTCAAAAGATGAAACCGACTGCCTGGATGGAAAACTCTCAAAAAAATAGGTTTTAAAAAAATGACACTAAAAATGGACTTCAGATGTGAAAGTTGTGTCTTTTTAAAAAAGGCATAAACAATGACCAAAGCGTCATGTGGCAGGTAGAAGTTGGCCCACGTGCTGATGGATGCACAATGAGGCTACCAAGTAAAAAAATATATTTCTCCTCTAACTTTTCCTATAAGCTCACTTTTAAAAATAAGTTACCTATGAAGTGACCCGCCTTTATAGAATAAGGAAGAATAACTTTTACATTAAAGTTACTTTATAAATTAAAAGTGCATGCAAAAAGTGATATCGGTTCTTGCCTTAACCTCCTGAATAAAGAAATCATCCCTGTACAATTTTGGCATAAAACCCAGCAAAATGTTGTCGGGTTAGGAAACCAACCTACTCAAATACACTATGAAATACCTGAAGCAACTCTATGTTTCCAACATTATTATTTAACCCTAAAATTCATGTTGCAAACATTACAGTCGCCTGCATCCTTGGTACTCCTTTCTTTGTCGTTGTTGAGCCACATGGTTCTACCAAACTACCTAATGGATCTAATGGATATTTCATCAGTGTTCCCTCTCCAACCAGAACTTCAAAAATCTACATCCAACTCCCCTTTGTATTTATACCCAAAATATCATCTCATGTCCACACAGTCTAGAATAAGGTACTGAAAATAGAAGAATTAAAGGGGAAAAGGACTGAGCTAAGAATCAAATACCAAACTTGCCAAAGTCATATACTCATCCCTTTGATACCATTTTTTCACAGAGGCTTCCTCCATCGGAGAATGAAGCTTGAAGTTGTCTTTGCTTGTCTTTGATTGTTTGCTTGTCTTTGCTCTCTTCTATGATTTCAGATTGAACCCAGCAACCCCTTAGGTGAACCCAAGAAAATACCAGCTTGAACCTTCAAACAACCCAACGCCTTACTTCCCTTAGCAGCCACCTGCCTTGTGAGACTTACCACGATGCTATTGAAGACCTAAGTGAACTTCTAGCAATCCTCTTAGTGAACTTTTGGGCACTAATCTCCAGTGAACTTCTGCCAATCACTTCAATGGGTAAATAGAAAAGCATAATACAGAGACAAGAGGATAGACAATTTTCAGAGATAAAACATGTGGAAGCTTATTTGTATTATATGAGCTAGAACGGCATGATATTATAGACTTGGATTCGAGTGCAGACTACTCTAAAATATTACACACAGACTGATAGACTGGAACTTAATGCTTCTGCCACTTTAGGTTCGTGTTGGCTGAGCCAGAATCACGCAGGATTATCAAAGCAACCTACTAGAAAGACTCGAAGCTCAAAGGGAGGGAGCTTACAAGACTCGGACTCGCCAACTGAGACCCCTAATAATGAACCTCCCTTCTCCTTTTATACAAAATTTTTAAGAAAGGAATCATTTTCTTGGAAAAGACTTTCAACTGTTCTTTCGGAATCAAATCTACTTTGAAGATTTCTTACACTTTGCGGAGCGATCATGTAAGAACCATCCGACCAAGATTCTAATCAACTTTCCACTTATTTAGAAGTACATTGGAAATGCAGGTCAAGCCATGCCAAAAGTTAGAGAAGTTCTCTGAGTTTCCAAGATGCTTCGACAAGTGGATGACAAGAGTTTGTACAAAGTGGAGTTTGTATCGTGAACCCACGGAATCCGACTGATACCATTGTTAGCCAGTAAGACATGATAGTGGACATGTCCCACTAATAACCTTTATTCAACAGGTTGATCATGAAAATGGTTGAATCGATACGGATCCCAATGCCGTGTAAAAATTTCCCTGTACATATTTGGATCTTCATTATTGTCCTCTTCTTGTTGGAGGAAATATTTGATTCCGATGACCCAAGGATGCTTTTCGTCTATGAACATGTTCATACAGCCAATATTGGAGATTTGGCTGAGGCAGTGAACATTATCTGACAAGTTCATTTGGTGGACAAACTGCCAAGTTTCTATGACATCTGGTTGAATTTCACTTGAGTTTAACCCAAACTTTTGCCACCATTCTCTAAGCCACTCTGGTTCGAGATTAGTGTTATTTCTGAAGTTACTTGAAAATTTTATCATGCAATAATAATATTTATACATGTCACTCCATAAACACATATGGTCCCACATGGCTTGGTATTGATGATAATTGATCTGGAAAAGGCATTGAGATGGATCTTGTTGTGGCCAGGATTGCAATGCTCTCATTCGGTTTATAACAAAATAGGAATGGTTAGGTGCAATATGCCACTGTTGTGAATGTTGACAGTATCATCTCCTGAATGTAGATCTTAGCCTTGTTATGTCTCCCATTTCCACCAATTTTTCACGGGCAACAAGAGTGGGAGCTTGGTGCATTTTGCCTATAAGATGTTGTGGGGGTATTACATGAATGCTTGTGTTAGAAGAGAATCTTGGGAGTCCGAACTCAATACCTTCATACCATCTTAATTCCCAATGAGGAGCCCAATTTTAGGAGTACTTTGTCCATTCAAGATTGTCATCGATCTGTTTAGTTCTTGGTCTATTGTTCATGTCATCCCAGGTTTCTATGATGATTAGACTTTTACATGGGGTTGGGAAAAATACAGTATTTATTTGGGGTTTTGAGATAAAAGGAAGTATCTTTTTACAAGGGGAGTTATTGTTTGCTAGGCTAGGGATGGTAAGAAAATATGTTGGATGACCGAGATTCGTTCTAGCAGACCCATGTGGTTCAACAACTGCAAGAAAAGGGGTTCCTAAAACAGTATCCACAGGTAAATCTGCTAGGAGTAATTTCATACAAAGAGAGCATTGGTCAAACCATATTATAGCCTTGGGAACTTCAAATTAATATTAGTAGAAATGTTTCCTAGTCTTATGGCAAAATATTTACTAGGGAGCCAGTATTTGCAGGGGATCAATTCTTTATTGAGAAGATTCATATTTGAACCGGTATCTAATAAGGCATTTAGAAAAAATATTTCCCCTTCAATTTCTATAATAACCTCGACATGATATTTTTTATACTGAATAGTCAAGATTTTCATACCATCTAAACCTTGCAAATAATCAAAATCTTTGTATGCAGTATTGACATTACTTTCATGTTTTATTGGTGCATCCTCCAATGGTGGAGGAAATAATTCCATCTGTTCTTTTAGAGTTTTGATTTCTTGGCGAGCCCAAGAATATACTTTGTATGAGTCTTCAGGAGTTCCTTCATATTGGCCAATCTTGAGACGAAGTTCTGCAACTTCTTTCTTCAGGTAAAATACTTCTTTTGCTAAATCAGTCAAAGAAGGATGTTGGAGTTTGGTCTCCCTGTTGTATCTGATGAAAGACTTAGTATTTCTTTCAAATGAAGCGTCCAAAAATAAAGGTTTTGTACCTGATGAAGATGAAACTCCTGGAATCTTTTGCTTTTGTTCTAAAGCCATTGTTTTTAAAAAATATTCTAATAGGGATTTATTCATTTCTCCCTCTGGTAAGGCTTTGATTTGGGCTAACATTTGAGCATCTTGATCACTTGTATCTTGCCACATACATAGTTTTATCTTTTCCCTGTGCTTGGGGGAGTTGGGTGTTGAATCTGATTCAAAAGGACTTTCACATAAACAATAGTTAGGATCATTGCAATGGCAATGATGAGTCATGTAAATTTATTCATTGGATGAAGCATACTCAAAATCAGAGGTATTTGTTGATTCAAAGCAACATCCTTCATGTAAAAGATGAACTTCTTCTCTTTTAACAAAAGGGTGGTGAGGGCATTGGTTTGTATTGTGATCATTTGCCCCACATCTATTACAGTGAACTCTATGCATTAACTATTTTTCCACTTCACTGTTGACCTTTTATTATGCTTCACGAGCCCTTTGTGCAAATACCTTTCCTTTGGAATTTCTGGATTCTTTACCATCTGGACATGAGCTTGCAATATGTCCAGGTTTTCCACATAACCAACATTGGACCTTTTGTCTTGTTTGAGAGGAGTGTGTTTTGAGATTTATGTCTTCGGAGTTATAATTGTGGATCCATCTCTTGGCTAGCCTCCATCTATCTTTTGGAGTTTCCCTGTCATGATGGTGTTTATTTGTCTTTTTTCTTCATTTGACAGGGTCACCTAGATCAAGTCCATATTTTTCACAGATGGATTTGTTGTCTGGAAGATGAGATAACTTTTGGATAGATTTGTGGACTTTCATGTTTGTACACAATCCTATCAATGCTTTAGTAATCAATGAATAAATCTCACCCCAAGTATACAACTCATAAGGTAATTTAAATACTTCTTGCATCTTTAGGCATTCTACAAATTTGCTAGGAATAGCAACAAGATATACTTGCTTCCATAAGAGATTTTGGTTGTATTTTACTTCATATATTCTTCGATTCCATTCTCTGTGAAACTCTTCATATTTAGACATCTTTCTGCATTTGATATTCATCAAAATTAGTTCATGCTTATCAGCCAATTCTTCTTCTGTTCCACACCAATGTTCCAAAATTAGTGTGGTAAGGGCTCCAATCATGTTATTTTGTGGAGTCTCATTAATGTGGAATATTATATCTCGTTGCTCATCTCTGAGTGTCTCTACTTCCAATTTGGATATCATTATGGGGGAGGAGATGATTTCCTACCATTTTCTCAAGGTTCCTGTAAAACATTGGATTAAGGATTTGCATGATTCTATCTCAATTTTTCCCTTCATGCACATGATTTTATAAGAAACATACATTATGTCTAGCAGTTGGCAAATTTGGCCAACTGATAATCCATCTATATTCCATTCGAAAAACCAATCTTCTACAAATGTTTGTGTTTCAGGAAATTTTCCTTTGCTGAGAATATCGGGAGCAAAGGGTCTGTGGACATGATGAGGTAAATTATCATACGAAGGGCGTTGGATGGAGACCAAAGATAGATTTTTATTTGGACAAGAGGAAGATTCAGGGTCTTCGTTTGGGAAATGGGTTGGGAATTTTTTCTGAGTCATTTTCTCTTATGGGATATATACAGGAGAAATAATGGATATTGGGGAATGGGGAAGGATAAAAGAATGAGGAATTTGTTTATCTTAGTGGGTATCTTTCTCTTGAATTTTCAAGAGAGTCTTTTCGACTACTGAAAAGGCTTCTCCTAGACCTTCCATTTATTCTTCATGGTTTTTGGCAAAGTCATTTGTTTTTTGTTTTACTAACTCTTGAGTTTTTTCGACACTGGCAGTGATGTCTGTTACTATGCTATTTAACTGATTTACAGACTGGACTATTGTGTTTGTAGAGACTTGTAAATATCTGATTTGTCCTTTTCTGGCATAATCATTTGTCACAAAAGTATGTGTAATCATTCCTCTTAAAGTTGTATTAGTCCAATTTACTTATTCTGACACAGATTGTATCTTTCTTTCTAAACCTGATAACTTAGTGGCTTCGTCTTCTAACATCAAAGGTATAGCCCTAGCTTGTTTGGCTTCATTTTCAAGGATAATGCCTTTGAAAGGAAGGAAGGTGGATGTTGATTCTACTGGTTTCCCTTCAAGAATATTCTATTCATGTTTGGAAGAACTTTCTTTTGCTTCTTTAAGCATATGTACTGCGGGATTTTGTGATTTTTGTCTCCACTCATAGAAAGAGATCAATAGATTTTTTTCAGAAATAAATGTTTGCCATTCTTGAGACAAACGGGTTTTTTCCTCTTTAGGGACAGAGAGATTAAATTCTTTTGACTCAGGATGAGTAAAAAGATCCCAATTAAGCATTTTCTTGATCCATGCTTCTTCAATAATATCCTTTGGGCATCCTATCATTATAGAGTGAAATTTATGAATTTCTGTGATAGTAGGACGTTGGATAGATGGAGGTAAAGGATTATTAAATCTGCAATCTGGGATAACTTGATTGCATTGTTCTATATATCCTAGACCATACTTGGGTGTGACAGGTGGTCTCATGCCTTTATAGACGTCTTGCAGTCTAGGATCCAATGTTTCAATGGAAGGCATGTGGTGGATCATAAGACAAGTTATAGGATCAAATTGTGTTGAATTCAAACATAAATCCCTCCATGCTTTCTTGTGAGAACTTTGATAAGAGGAAGAAGATTTTAACGAACTGGTACTACATTATTCAGTTTCTTTAAAGGACATAGAACGATCCATGATTTATCAATATAGTAATAACTATCACTGCACAAAAAAGCAGGGCATTTAATTCTAGTTCTCTGAGAGAATTTTGAATAGGCTCTTGGTCGGTTGCTTAGGCAATGACTAGCTAGAACTAAGAGAGTCGCAAAAGTGGAAACCTTGACTTTCAAAGGCTCGAGACTTTTGATACGGCCCTCAGAAAGTCGCAAAAGTGGAAACCTTGTCTTTCAAAGGCCCGAGACTTTTGATACGGCTTTCGATGGAGTTGTTATAGACAAATTGCAGACACAAATATATATAACAGAGGGATGAGTCTGTTATCATACCCGGGTTGAAAATGAGTGGATGGCTTTGATACCATTTGTTCACAGAGGCTTCCTCCGTCGAAGAATGAAGCTTGAAGTTGTCTTTGCTTGTCTTTGCTTGTCTTCTTGTCTTTGCTCTCTCCTACGATTTCAACTTGAACCCAGCGACCCCCTAGGTGAACCCAAGAAAATCCCAGCTTGAACCTTCAAATAGCCCAACGCCTTATTGCCCTTTGGGGGGAATTCCTTTTATGATATGATAAAAGAAGAATATTAAAGTTGGTTTATAGTGATTCACTTTTATAATTTAAGTGAAATTCACTTTACAATAAAATAATGAGATAACTCAAGTTTGAATGAATTTTTAGAAAGTAACTTAAAAAATAGAGACTTGAAGTCAAGACCTCTTATTAAATAAAACAACTTTCAACCAAGTGAGCTACAATAAAATATATAGCAATTTTAATGGAGGGTTTTTACTTTTTGCCTTGAAGTGCATGCTTACTCCAAAAACTCTTGTTTTTGCCTGGAAAAAATATTCAATACGTTTGCATACAAAAACAAGTGAAATTTCAAAAAAACAATTTCCAAATCTCAATAATAATGGGGTTAGATCTTAGCTAGCATACCTAGAAAATGAAACTTTTCTCTTTGTTTATGATTTGTTGAGCTCGCATAAAGCATAGATCAAAGAGTGTACGCAAAAAAGAAAACACTTTCCACACTATTTTTTATTTCTTGAGATCGCACACAACACACAACAAAGAGAATACACAAATCGGAAAGAGTAACAAATCAAGAATAAAAAATAAAAAATTGAAATATTAACTTTGTAATTTAACAAAAAAAAAGGCGTATTCCAAGTTTATACCTCTAAATCTGACAAAAATGGCCATATCTTGGGCAAAATGAAACATTTTCAAGTGAAATGAAAATAATTTACAACTGAAAGAAACACTTGGAACACAATGGAACAATCCTCTTAGCTTATAAATGCATGTAAATAGCATAATATATAGATGAGACACCATGTATTCAATATCACAATCAACAAAAGGAGTGGGTCTTCAAATGGGATATGATATTGTGTTCGATAAAACAGGGTATTTCCACACATGATGGACACCTTCATTAGCCACTCACACAACTAGATCAAAGATCAACACACCAATGTTTATATGTGGTTAAAACCCTCAAAGAGGGAAACAATCCACGACCCAGCCAATGTGGTCACTTGAGGTAATATATTAATGCAAAATAAAAAACAATTATGAGAGTTTCTCACAATTGATCATCAACAAATGACCCTCCATGATCTTTAAATATAGATCATGGACCAATTCGATGTTAATCCATGGATCAATATTGTTTTAACATTGGGTTCCTTAATAGACCTCGCTTTATCGGATTAAGGGAGTTGACCAATTCTTTGGGCCGACCGCCAACTAAATATGGTTTACCATGTCCACATTCAGATTCGAGATCCACTTTTCATGGAAAATTACAACTGACGTGATCTGTGGTTGTTTGGTTTGGTCCATAACCAAACCTATTTGTAGATGGTCCCTTAGATCGGTCTATCATCATTGGATCATAAAGATAAATCGTGCTTCAATGCAATGGTAGATTTAGACACCACCACAACTTCCAGATCCTCTATTCTCCTCTATGGTTATTTTCCTATCCCAACATGATATCAAAATTGTTGGGTTTGTGATCTCAGGTTTGCAGAAAAAAATGAATGAGATTGGGACACTAGAGAAGTTGGTCAATCGTTTTTTAGCATTGTGATATGTCTCTGATCATTCTGAGAATGATACCCTAATTTTTTGTTACAATTAGGATATGTTGTGTTGTATTGGAGTTGTTTAAAACTCAGCTAGGGTTTTATACCGGTAACTTGACCAGATTTTGATCGATTTTACGTGTCCGATGATTAAGAGACTCGACTTATTGTTTTTCGTGTTATGTCATTTGTTGGCTTATGCTCGGAGTGAATGCTTAGATATGCTTGTGCCCTAAGTCCTCTGACGTAGGACCATTGAATGTGTATTCCCACTGGACTATCACTTGGGTGGATTTAACATTAGCCAAGCTATCGCATCGATTCCCATGGAATATCGACCATAGCCATTTTTGGAGAATCGACTCAGCTCGTGGTGGATTAGTGGATTGATTAGGAGTTTATCAATTGATTACATGTCATTTCTGAATTTTGCATTCCAGTCAACTGGTGACTTGAATTGACCTCGTTTGTGAGCTGTGTTATCATTTTCTTGCTAATTATTGGTCTGGGCCACTGTAAACTACCTCTTCCTCACACAACCCGAGACCTTAAAAGCCTCTTTATTGAGCCTACAAAAGAGAAATTTGGCCCTAGCATTGGCCATTCTAAAGGAACTCATGCAAAAGGGAAGAAGGTTAGAAGGAATCGCATGGTCTAGTTGCATTTTTTCCCTCATTATTTGTTTGCATGTCGAACAAGAGACTTGACTAATTTGTTGTTCATGAATCCATCGACGTTTCTGGTTGTTTGCATTCTCATTGTCAACTGGAAAAGGGTCTAACTCGACTGGGTTTGACTGGAGGAAGAAAAATTGATTATATGTTGAAGAGAAGTTCCATTGATTATACCAAACCAACATCTCATCGAATCCATTGATCGACTCAACTGGATATCTCTCTACTAGGATCTTCTGGCCTTCCTAGACTCTCCTCTTGTTGTGGTCAAAACCTCGAATTCCATTACCATTTTTTGTGTGGCTCGACTTCCATTCATCCCGTCAATTTGTGGAATCAAATCTTGCTTTGAGTCGACTACATCCACTAGAAAATATGCCTAACTACCCTTTGTTGTCGACTAGAAATGGGATCCGTCTAAATGGTGTCCAACCAAACAAGCATTCAGTTGATTAGTGGTTTATTTTCATCAATTGGTATTTTGCCTTGTTGCTTCTTAGCTTGGATGGTCAGATGTGTATGGATTCCTTATCTCTGTTATAATATTTTGATGTGCATTCTGAGCTTATTTGGAGGTCGACTTATTCGTTGTGGTCAAACAATTTACTTTTTTTTTGGATCACTATTTGCAACTTTGCGTATAATATTTTTTTTCAATTTGATGAAGATGAAGTATTGAATGGGGATTTGTGATATATTAAGATTGAAACTATCATTTTATCCTTGTTGGGTTCGACTAACTTGGTCTAAGTCAAACTTTGGGAACTTTGGGTTCATCTGCTAATTAATCACCTTGTGGACAATTAAATACCTTGACTTATTTTCTGGCACATTGTTACCTGAAAATATATATAAAGATGGATCGAAGATTGCAGGAAATCTGTGAAACAAAGGCTATTGACTAGTTTTGTAATGAGGTCGTCACCTTAATGTATGTCATTTCCTTGTTGCAAACAAGGAATGCAGGACTGGAAAATCAATTGAATACTGAAGATAACATGTTCCAGACTTCCCTAGTTGAGAAATCCAAGAGGGTTTCTTCCCTAGAAAGAATGATGGAATCCATTTTCTAGACTTTTGCATAAAAATTTCAAGATAAATCATATATTATTCAATATATGGAGGAAGAAGTTCAAACTCTCCCTCACTCAAAAAACATTTCCTTGGGAATGAAAAGATATTATTTGATGGAAAATAATGCCCAATTGACTAATGAAGTTGCCCACTTACAGTCCTATGTTGATTAGCTTCGTGAAAAAGTTTATCCTCTTCAAATGGATAACTACATGTTTGATGAATATTATTCTTTGAAAGAAGATTATGATGCCTTGCTATTCTAGCTGACTGAGAAGGATGAGACTATTCAGGGCTTGTAGGACTACAAACAGAACCTTGAAGAAGAAGCTTGTAGACAGTAGAATGCTAAGAAGAAGACTGCTATTGTTGAGATACCAGGGTCACCTATTACTCCTTCACCCCTTGATGCTCTTTGTAAGAAATATTTTGTTGATTTACACACTACACCCTCACAAAGTTTCCTTGACTACTAACAATTTTATTTCTCCTAGTTTTTAGAAATACACTACAGATATTGGGTCCCGACTATTCAGCAAAATAGGCTATACCAGAGGAGCACTTGGGAAGAATAGACAGGGTATTGTTGTTCCTATTACCCCTATGATGAAGTCACCTCAAATAGGTCTTGGATATGATGTTGTTGTTTCCTCCCTGCCTTATTCTAGCCTTGTTGCAACCAGGGAAGTTTTATTTGTTGTAGGTAGAGTTCAAACTGGTTTTCTAGAAGAGAAACCTATTGTTGATTGTGATGAACAGATTGATGAGTTTCATGTTCCTCACATGATATAATTTGAGAATATTGTTACAGATGACATTTTTTCTAATATGTCGGGTTGTTCTACTCATGTAAGTGAACTAGAACCTAATCCTACATCCTTTAAACAACTAGCACATACATACATTCCCTATCGTCATACTCGTCATAAAAATCGAAGGAATAACAATCATGTTTTCAAATCTTTGCAGAAGATACATGAAAGACAAAACCATGGACTAGTATTTACTACCAACATAGACTTTGGTTGGATTGATGGATGGTCACAGAATAATATGAACATATGTTTGAGGAATTGATATCATTGTGTATCATTAGTTGTACAGTCGTGTAGTGTCCCTCTTACTCACTGATGACTTCCTTGGAAGTGGTCGAACAAGGATTGACCAAACATAACATTCAACCATAGTTTTGACTAAGATATTGGTTGACTGAGAGATGACAATCAACTAGAGTTTCGACTGAGTGTTCATCGACTAAGTTTCGATTGAGTTGTCCATCGAATGGTGTTTTCAATGAGAACTATTCTTTCTACTTATATATCCCTCGGTTGCATTTAAAGTGGGGAGTGCTTGAAGTTGTTGTTGTGTCTACCAACTGATGTCTTCTGGTTAAATCAACTATTTATTGTTCAATCAACTTTGATTTGTTGAGACCGACCGAACCATGTTCGACTATGTTGTTTGAGACGTACTACTGCTTATGTTGAATGTACCTGATATAGAGATTGTTGGATACAAAGACCATTCGTTTGAAAGAGATTGTTGGATTGATAGAGACCATTGGATATAGAGATTGATTATCTTGGTGTGTTTCTTATCTAGTTAACTGATCAACTTGCTCGTGTTGTCTTGTTGTCTAGTCGGATGGTCAAATGGGGCTGTGTTTTGGACAACAGTTTTGCAACCATTTTTGCATTGGATGACAACATTTTTTCATTGATTAGCGTTGATGGTGATATTGTGTATGCTTCTTTAGGAATGTTGTTGTACCATGTTTGATCATCTTTTGTAGTAAAAAAAGATTCAGGTGGGAAATTTGTGTGTTATGTAATTTGTTTTCCTCCAAGTTGAGTTTACGGGGGGTGTTGGAACATTGGGTCCTTGGTAAACCTCACCTTGTTGGATTAAGAGAGTTGACCAATTTTTTGGGTTGAACACCGACTATATATGGTTGACTATGTCCACATTTCAATTCTAGATCCACTCTTCATGGATAGTTACAACCGTTGTGATCAGTGTTTTTTTGTTTTGGTACATAACCAAACCTATTTATAGATGGTCCCTAGGATTGGTCTATCATAATTGGATCACGAAGATCAATCGTGCTTTAGTGAAACGATGTCTTTAGAACCACCACTACTTTTGGATCCTTTGTTCTCCTCTACAGTTATTTGTCTGTCCCAACAAATATAGTCGTTGACATAGAGGATAATATGAGTCGTCATTTCACTCTCTATCTATAACATATCGTGACCATTGGATTACATAACTAAAAATACATAGTAAAGAAACACACTTTTAGCAAAAGACATATTAGATCAAGTTGAACTTAACTAACTTCTAAGTGTCGAAATATCCCAACAAGTTTTGTATGACTATGAAATTTGAGATTTTTTTAACAATAGTATGTTACTTTTCTTGTAAAATATAATGTGTGTGTTCATGTTAGTGTAGGGCTTGAGTACCTAAATGATGGAATTTCCTTAAAATGATTTGGAGAATTCTAGATAATGCTTTGTTCATCCACACTATTATTTTTTCAAAAGAGTTAATGTATGTGTGTGTGTATGTAAACTTATAAAAGTTATCATAGGCCTAAAATTACGAGGTCAGGTGTTAGTGCAAGGTTTGAGGGTCTTAACATAATC
>JZKD02S1675160.1:589069-611997 GCA_000966675.3 Picea glauca | reverse complement strand
TTTACAAAGTCGAATTAAAGAAGGTTTTTTATTATAAATGCAAAATCTATATGTTAGAATCCCAAAGTTACTAACACATGTAAGTAAATATATATTAATCTACTTTGTTTGCTTAAACCTCCCTATTCCATTAGGATCTTAATCATCTACCTATTTGTAGTAAATGTTATGCCCATAGTGGAAGTAAGAAAAATATCAAAGTAAACATTGACATCTTCTCTTGTTCATTGTGCCCATCAAAAATACCCTTCATCATACAAACACTACACCTCTTAGAAAATATCCTCGAGCGTGTATACCTACTAGCTGTAACTTTTACCAGAATGCCACTTCCTTGGTTGTTTTCCTTCGTGTGACTGTTGTTGTGATGCTTGCAATGAGAGCTTTGACCAAAATCATTAATTATTTTAATTAATATTTACTTTTATACACATTGTAATACCATAGACATTGTAATATTATTGAACATGGCTACCGGATACCTTTTGTTTTTCTATGTGTTAATGGATAAACATAGAAGCTAGGGTGGGTAGGCATACATATCTAACCCCAAGCACTAGAACTAGAAGGGAAAATCTTCCAGTTTGATCCCATTTCAAAACCAGTGCTAGACCCAGTCCTCGCAGTAGATCCAACAACATATGTCTCAACAGTCACACAAAATATTTTAGGGACCTAACCTCCCTAACCCCTCACATACATACAATAATATATTTTCCATGTAATAAAGGCCAACATTAGTTAATAAGGTCTACTTAATAAATATGAACAAGTCAATGTAAGAAGACCTAATATAAGCTTATGCTTCTAGAAATATCTTCATCCAGAATATTCGTTAGAAGATAGAATTAGTACAAATAAGAGTATGAGGCATGAGAAAGCTTTGTCTTGTGAATTATTGTAATAGAGCATTGATCTACTAGAGGTTTCCCCCTCGAAGAAGCAAGTGAGCATTGCTCCCATTTCAATAAAGGTATCTTTTTGGTGTGTTATTCTCTACATTCTATTGTTCTGTTGGTAATTTTCGTTATATTCATATTTCTGCTTAATATCACATAATCAAGTGCATAACAAGTGGTATCAGAGAATTTTCCTTCGCAAGAATTGTGGGTTAAATTTTTTCCAAGGTAGAGACGTGTTCCAACGTTTTTAAACTACAATGATTTGTCATTCAGTGCATAAATCCGCATTCGGGGAATCGTACATGTAGGAAACACAAGATTTTTTTAAGCTCACATTGTTAGACACCCTTGTAACCCATGTTGGTACCCCTTCCAGTGGTAGCGCATTAGACAACACCTATATACAGACTCTCAATTCCAAGTACCTATGGTATATCGAGAGCCCCCCTAGGTATCCTAAAACCATCCATAGATCAACCAATCAACCGCCTGACTACTATAGTGCCACCGAGAATAACACTCGGGAAGACACTCTCTAGTACCTAGGTAATTGAGTAGTATGACTAAGGGTATGTTCTAGCCTCCTTAGATGGTGCCTTGAGATATTGGGTTGAGTACTATTGTTCGACCCTGTACATATATCATAGAGCTATAGCATAGGGAAAACCCTTGTCTGTAGGCACCCTAAAATCCCTAACCCTTGGAACAGAAACATAACAGAAAAGGAATAGACAAGATCTATTGCAAGTGCAACCTTTCCTCCCGCATTAGGGTTGTGAAATCACTACACATTTTTTCCTTGTTAAGAATTTGGGAATTTCAACATTGCAATATTACTTGGATCGAAGTATAACTCTACAGGAGTGAAAATAAAAAATAAAAATAAAATAAAGAAGAGAGAAAATGCACCCTTATTTGAGACTTATCTTATTAGATTCCCCTTTTCTCCCTGATCATTTTGATACCTATCATTTTTAACCTTTTTACCTACTTTCACCCTTATTTGAGACCTATCTCATTGGATCCCCCTTTTCACCATTATCTTTGTGATACCTATCATTTTTAATCTTTTTGTTTTTACCTACCTGCACCCTTATTTGAGACCCATTTCATTGGATTCCCCTTTTCGCCCTGATCATTATGAGACCTCTCTTTTTTTACTTTTTTTTTTACCCCGTGGATCCATACCGTTCCCGGTACCCTTATTTCCTACTTATCCCATTAGTCTCCTCTCACTACTCTGATCATCGTGGTATATATCATTTCTCTTCTTTTTGGCTTATGGACCCACCCCTCATCCCCTCATGGCTCCCACTCGCCAAGATGAAACCAATTAGAAACTGAATACTGACCTTACTACCCTTTGGGCCCAAGTAAATAGGGACATTCTAGCCATTCATGCAAAAATTGATCACATCCAATCCGAGCTCGGTAGTCAAATTGTTGAAGTCCATTTTTCTCTCAACAAATTCATGAACAAATTCCAAGGTCCTTCCTCATGTGACCCAACTCTCTATATTGAAGGTGTTGACTCCAACCAACATCTACACTCTCATTACAACTACCTACCTCATGACCCCCGTCCACCCAGAGTTGAGGTCAACAAATTTGATGGAACAGATCCACAAGCCTAGGTTACTCAGATGAAACAATATTTCTCCTTGCATGGTATCATTGGTGACTTAACCAAGCTTTGTTATGGAATTCTCCATTTGGATCCAGAAATATGGCAATGATGGCAATGGCATCACAATGCATGCCAAGGGTATGTTCCTTAGTCACAGTTTTTTGCAGAGTTGTATGAACGCTTTGACATGGACACCCACCATTTAGGAATTCTGACCAAGTTGAAACAGTCTGGAACAATGAAAGATCTGGAAATGTAAGTTTTCATAGTTAGACATAATGTTGAGAATATTTCTGGAAAACTATTATGTTCTTGGTTTTGAAATGTCCAGTGTTTCAAGTGGACACTCCACCTATCGTCAGGTGGACACTACATTTGAGATTTTTGTTGTCCCTGACGATGGGTGGAGTGTCCACTTGAAACGTTGGACATTTCAAAACCAAGTACACGGTATTTTTCCAGAAATATTCTCAACACAATGGAAGATTTTATTGTTGCCTTTGAGCACTTGGTTTTCCAAATGTAGGGCATGACAATGATTTCTTCAGAGAATACTTTATCAGAGGCCTCAAGGATGAAATTTTCACACATGTCATTATGGCTCGCCCTCAAACTTGGTTGGAAGCCACTAAGAGTTTAAAGGAGGCACAACAAGTCATCTTGTTCTAGAGTAGAAAACCCACTTTTTTTCCCCACCCTAAACCAAACACCCCTGTCCCTCAAGCCACTCCTCTCAAGGTCCACAAGTTAACAAAGGCATAAATGGTTGAATACCAACTCAAGGGTCTTTGCTATAATTGTGATGATAAATACTTTCCAGGGCACACGTGTAAAGAAAAAAAACTTTTTATGGCCATTTTCGAGGATGTTTATGATGAAGATGTTGTGGTTTCACCTAAAGCAACACTACCCCAAACCAATGATATTATGTTTCCCTCTGACCCTCCTAAAGTTGAACCACTGATTTCGCTACACGCTTTCACTGGATTTTCTACTTCTCAAACTCTCAAATTGATTGGTTATATTAAGAACATGAAAGTCATAATCCTAGTTGACAGTGGCAACACTCATAATTTCATTTATAGTGTCAGTATGATTTCACATTTGATAGTTTTTCTTCACTTTGCACACCCATTTTGTCTATCTTATTTTCAGAGACAATGGCATCCTCAATCATCTTTGCTTGGTATTTGATTACTCTAGCCTTGGAGATAATACCATCATATTTGGAAAGTGCATCCTCTAGATGGAATTCAACTTTTTCAAGTATCCTATGTTGACCTTCTTGAATTTTGTCGTCTTTCTCCTTTTGAAGCTGCCATGTGACCCCATTTATCAAATTTTGACGTCCTTCTTCAATTCTGGCTTGCATTTCTAATTTCACATCATCAGTATTTAACTATTCCTCAACCTTCTTGCAAGTTTCCTCTTCCAGTCTTTTGGTAGATTATTCATCCAAGATCCTTGTTTTTTCTTGATTTTGATAATTCTTCTTCTCTTCTTTCAATATTTTAACCTCATACAATGTTTTTTTATTATGGTTTCGTAATCTACATATCTCTTCGTCTTTGTTTTTCAAATCTTCCATTGAATCATCATTTTACCACTTTGTTTTGCTACTATTTCCTTGCTTTAAGTTCTTAACCTCCTTATTGAGTGATTCATTAAGGGGTTGCATCTTGGTGAACTCATTGTTTTTCCTTGTAATATATTTTTGTATCTCTTCATTATCCTTTTTCAATTTGGAGACATTTTCTTTTGATTCATTTAACTCCTATTGAATTTTACACATCTCCTCCATTATTTGATCCTTGATCCATTTATTTGAGAAGAAATCTTCAAACTTTTCCCATGTGGAGTGGAATCTAGTATCTTCCACCACTTAGAAGCTCCCTCCAAAAAACCAAGAGATTCCCCAAAAGGAGAAAAACCTCTATTCTTTACCATCATCAACCATTCTTCATGATTGATTTCATCTTTATCTTCATCTCCACTAAAAGTAGGTATTTCCATTGATTCTTAATTGAGGTATAACCCAAACCTCAACTTGCAACCTCAATATATTAGGAATAATTGTCTCAAATAGTTATAATCCTTGTTCCAATATAATATTCTATGTTTACTCTTTCCAATGGCTTTTGAATCATCTCAATTGGACATTCCAATCAAAAGTTATGATAGTTTTAAGTGAACATACCTTTGAAACCCTGATTTGGAGTCTGTCCTCTTGGTCGACCTTCCTTCTGATGTATTTATGAAATTTTGGCCCCTATGAATCTGAAACTTTGACCTGCAGTAATCTAAAATGTCTTCTCTGCAATTCCATAGGTATAACCAAAATTAGGTGTGCCAGATGAAAGCTATGGTAACTTTCTCAAACCTTGTTGAATTTTGGCCTATTCTGGATAGCGAACTTGTACAGAATGCCACGTGCCCAATATTTTCTATCCTATTCTGAAAAATCACAAAACAAATACTATGAACTATATGATTTCCAATGTAATTGGTCTCATATAATTGGGATCCTCAATGAAGAATATATGATTGTTTTATCCACAAAAACTTGATTGAGACTAGTTATAATACTAGTCAGAAACCTTGTCTTCCCAAGGGTGTATCTCCAAAATTACACTGACTCGTAAGCTGAAATTCATACCACATGTACTATGATATGTCTTCTAAATATCCTTCAATTTTCTCTTTCTAAAGTTTCACCGAAAAAAAAAATTATAGCGAAATTTCCAAGATGACTTTCTTGCGGAAGAAAAACCCTGGATTAATGCTCTGAAACCAAATGTAATGCTCCAAAAGCTTAAAATTTCATAACAGAATAGAAGTACACACCATGTACATAATGTGAGCATGGATCACAACTCCAAGATAGTTAATTTACACAATAAATCCTTAAATTATAGGAGAACCTCCTCCACATAACCAAATACCTTTATACATAACAATTCACATGTCAGAACAATGAATACATGATATCTATATATACTTATTCACACACTACACATGAAGCCCCTTTACTATTAGGTTGACCCTATTACACTTGTATTTACACATTACATGTACATTTAGCCCTGTATACACCCCCTTTGGGATCATATCATATATATTTAGCCCTCTATATGCCCCCCTTGGGTCATAACAGGTAGTGCTGGAAATACCTTGTCAAACATGCCAAATAAATAAAACATGTGGCACAAAAGAAGCAATACATCATGTTGTCATATTTCTTGCAAAAAAAATTCTATTATTTATCATGCAATACCCTACCCTCCCTTGGATTTACCAATGCCCATGATGATTGGATACTTATCAACCTATAAAATTTGCAAGGCATCATGACCCACAACATTAATATGCTCTGTAAATTGGTGATTTGGTTCATATTCTACAATGTAAAGCAATTCCAAACCCTTAATCAACAAATTAATCCCTAATATAATACAAATTTTGATACTTTGCCTCCTTAAGAATTGTAAGAAAACCACGGTTCCAATCAATGGAAATTTGCAGTCATGCCAACAATGTGAACAACAATTTTTCATTGTTTTAGGGTTGGAAAAACTGCAATGTTTCCAATGGATTCTATCATGTATGAGGGTATAGTATTGGAATTGAGTCAAGAATCCCATTTTGGGAAAAGGCACTTTAAAAAGAAAGGTTTCAAAAGTTCTCTTCAATGCATTCTTTGTGTAGATTCACAATAGTGGAACACATAGCATAGACATATTTATCTCTGCTTCAAGGAATAACTCAAGTAATTGTGGCATGGATTAGTAAAAATAAAAATGAAACCTTTTAGTGCTAGAAGGCATTCTAACTTTTAGGCTAGTTTCATGCAATGCAATAGACATATTTGACAAAATACTTTAATCTTTTAAGTGGGCACAACGCTCCAATTCTTTAACAAAATGTCTTGAATGATTCTCTATTTGTATATAGAAACATAAAATGGTTGCTCATATACCTTGTGGCATAATTATTGGGTAGGTTGAAAAGGAATAGCCCCACTTTCATTGACTTGGTGGATAGCTTGAGAGAATAGAAAATTAAAGTCCTAATTTTATTGGCTTCGTGGATATGTTATCATGAATGACACATATTTTGAGGCACTCATGGGTTTACTAGTTCGGATGACCTCTTAATTATAGGTTGAATACACTACATATATGCATGAATTGTCATCAAATGCGCTGCAAGGATTTAGTCAAATCTTTATTCCAAGACAAAGAAAAATTTCAAGTTTGATATTGTGGGAATAATTGTTCCTCCGAAAACCTTCGACCAAGGTCATAATGCTATACCATTTTCATCTGGGAACCTCAATCTCTCTAATTCTTCAACCAATATAACCCCATATATATGAAGTGGAGGTACAAATTCCTCAACACATGTTAATAATTGGATTTCCTATGCACTTTTTGTTAAAATATTGATGTGCTCGTTTTACCATAGACAATATCACAATATTGTCACCCAACCATAGGCACGCAACCACCCCCGAGCACCATAACCTTTACTAGATAAAATGATTCTAGAAGCAACACTAGAACCAACAGATAACCAAGAGAGCACATCTTTCTCCAAAGATAGTGCACCAGACTGAAAGTCCCAAAACTGTTGAAATATTGTAACTTCGAAGAATATTCTACCTGAGAGAGAGTTGAATAATATTATTATATTATATTTAATTAGGCCCTATTATGCCTTAGTAAAAGTCGGCCCTATTGTGCCTTGACAAATAATTGTAAATTAAGAGGGTAAAGTGACAGGTTGGCCTAGACCTAATTATAGGCTATCGACGCCACTATTTGTAAGAGAGGCCAATGCCTCATTTACACACACCACACTAACTCTGCAACTATGAAGAAGTGTGCAACTATTGGAGGAACTGCTACTGCAACTAAGTGTGACATCAAGGAGGGTTCTCGGTCTATGTCTTGGTATTTCTTGTTTAAGTGGTGTGTTACTCTTCCTAGTGAAGGAGTAGAGGAGGATCTTATGTTCGGTCTTTGGTCTATCTATATTGAGGAAGTTTTTATTGTGTTTTCTCCCCCATGAGGGTTTCCTGGGATAAAATGTGTGTCTTTATTGTTTCTGTGATTGCCTCTCTTTCAGTGATCTTATTTATACATCTAATGTGCTAAATGATTACATTAATAAAGAATAACCATTACTAGTTGTATAAGTAAAAACTTCAACATGGTATTAGAGCGGGCCTGAAAGAGACCAACTCACAATACAATTTTCAGTATTGCAGTTGTTGCAGAATTAGGGTTTTTGCATAAACCCTAAGTGTGATGTTTTCCCTATTTAAAGAGGATGTTGGGGGAAGTAACCACATCTAGGAATTCGGCCTAGGAGGGCGCATCTAGTCCCTGTATCAGAATTCCAAAATTTGAAGTTTGAAAAAATTAGGGTTTTCTCATAAAACCCTAAGTTGCAGTTGAAGTACCAATATCAGTTGTAGTTGCAATACAAGTTCCTTCATGCCAATTGAAATACCAGTTGCAGTGAAATTTTTTTGTGAAGTGTTGGGACCGATTTTTATTGTCCTAGTGCACCTTGCCCTAGCGAATATCCAACTAACTTTAAGTTACAAGTTGAAGCACCTTTGAAGTTTTAAAGGTTTTCTAGTGCTTGCAATTGATACCGGATGGTGCCACTACCTGTCAATGTTGTCAGAGGTATGTACTTGCATATGTTTTAAAATGTATCATTATTTTAAAGGGTACTTGCAGGAGAAAGGATCTTTTGTCTAAACAATAATCGTAGATCCAGAGAGATCTCAGATCCAACACATTCAGAGGAACTATGCACCCCAGGTTTGATTACTTTGATATGCCTATACTTGTTATGGCATCATTGTAATCTTATGAATATCCAGGTTGCAATTTGATCTGTTGAAGTTATCATACTAACCATTGGTCAAAATTAAAGTCAAAGTATTAGATTGATTAGAGTTGAGATTATAGAGTTTATTCCCTAACTCAGATTTATGTCAAGATTGCAAAATACTTATCATCTTGAGTGAAGGAGTCTCGGAAGAAAAGCAACACACTCATTCTTGAGGACAAGACTTTGGGTTCCAAGTTTGATTGATTAAATTGATAAGATTCAAGTTTACACATATCAAATTTGATAATTGCTAAACACTATAGTTGTCATAACAATCTTTGAATTTTTTTATCATTGAATACTTGGTAGCATGTGAGCACTATTGAGATAAATGCTTACTGTAATCATTTACTATATATAACTAACATCTCCTCTAGGAGAAACTTCTTGTTTTGTTTCCAGGTTACCATGGAGAAATGATTGATCACAACACTAGAAGAGTGTTCTCTCATTCCTTATTATTCTATTTCTTACTTTTTACCCTTGTTTCATGTAGGTCACAAGTGATATCTCTAAAGGAGCTAATGTGAAGATTGTTCTCGCTATTGTTTTATTATTATTATAAAGAGTTTTATTCTTGTATGTTGTTTCTCCCTTGTTGTTCTTGTTTCGGGCAAGTCACAGGTGATAACCCTGAGGAAGCTATAGTGACGGTTGTAGGAGGCAACATATTAGATGAGACATGGAGCAGACTATCCAAGTTGTATACATGACCGTATACATCCATTGACCAAATAAGATGAAGAAGAAGATACTTTTGAGATATATAGTATCTCATATGGAGATTAATTGTAAGGAGCAGAAGGCTCCAAAGATGACCGAACATTAGAATATAATTCACAATAGACTTGGTCAATGGATAATGAAGCCACCCTGATAGGAAGCAAAATTCATTTGAAGTCTGATTCAACTTTTCATATTAAGTCTTGGTATTCAACACCAAGTATATTGTTTAGATACTATGTAGTTTTTGTAGACTCAGAAGAAATCAAGACTCAGAGTAAGCCTGATCTCAGAAAGGATCAGATGGGAAAAATAGACATCTTCCAGGATTGGCAGACAGATGCCATGAGTTGAGAAGACTAGATCGTATATTCAGTGACATAGGAGGAAGCTAGTCAGAAGGAATGGGATATGGATTTTTCCTTAAGACTAGAAGGGAAGTCAGTAGCAACTTCCAAGATTGATCTAACAGAAGAATCATGTTGCAAATAGCAGTATAAATATGTACAAAGATTGATTTGTGTCTAGAGGATTCTCTCAGCAAGAGGGAGAAGAATATGATGAGACACTTGCTCTAGTAATCTAAGAAATAGTTCCAGTGTTCGTGAAGACAACCAAAACAACCATGATTCCGATACAGTATGAGATTCATAAGGAGCATCCCTTGTATTTGAGATTGAGTTGTCTCCATGAAAGAAGAAAAGCTACCTTCAGTTTCAGATGAAGTTGTTTCCATGGTATAATAGAGGAGTCATTCAAAGATAGCAGCTGTAGGTGCAGAGTCCCAATTCTAGAAGGAATAGTTGTAGAAAAAGTAGAGGACATACTCTCAGTCAGTGAGACAAATAGTGCTTTGCAGAAAGCATATAGAACCAACACATGATTATGCAGATTGAGTTGTAGTTGAGAAAGTATACTGGGTTGGTCCAATGTGATGTGAAAATTTGGTTTCGAAGTATAGGACAGGAAGACTCATGTCTGCAAGTTGAAGCAAGCTCCAAGAGCTTGGTATGGCAGGATTGATAGTTTTCTGATGAGCTTGGGCTTTACAAAGAGTAAATTTGATCCCTACCTTTACTTCAATATTGTAGATGATGGGCCAGTTATGTTGCTACTATATGTACAAGTGAAGAAAATGTCAACACAGATTGTAAGAAGAAGCTTGTCGCTGAATTTGAGATGAAATACCTAGTCCCAATGCATTATTTATTAGGTCTTGAAGTTTGACAGAGCCCAGAGAAGATCTTCCTTAACCAAGGGAAGTATGCAGTTGAAATACTAAAGAAGTTTGACAGGTTGGAATGTAAATCCATGGCCACACCCATGGCGACAAATTTGAATCTCCTAGTTGATACAATCTGTGCCTTAGGAAAATACCAGTGCATGATACGTCATCAATCTATCAACCTAGACCATTCTCCATAGAGAGAATGTTTGTCCACCAACAATCTGTTATGCTTGGACCATTCTCCACCAGGAGAATCTCTATCCACCAACATATTGACTATCCAAAATGTCATATATCAACACTCCCTCCCAATGGAGGAAGTCATCTCCTCCCTCTCAACCAAGGGAGGTATCTCCATTGTATCATCTCGAGTCATCTGCATCATCTCTAAGATGTACTATCATGATGCTACTGCATCATATCTAAGTTGTACTAGCATGATGTGATTCAAGCATATGCAACATCTCTAAGCTATACTAGCATGATGCTAACGCATCATATCTAAGTTGTACTAGCATGATGCATCTCAAGACATATGTATCATATCTAAGATGTACCAGCATGATGCAAATCAACACTCCCTCTCAAATAAGGGAGAAATATCCACAAGTCCCAACTTGTCCCTCAAGTATGCAAACCTTATCTTGGACATAGGCTTTGTCAAAATATCAGTTGTCTGCTCACCAGTGGAGATGTATTGGAGAATCACTTCTCCCTTTTAGACTTTATCACAGATAAAATAGTACTTGATCTTAATGTGCTTCGACCTGTCATGGAGCACGTGGTTCTCTGAAAGCTTCACACAACTCTGATTATCACAATATATCACAGTCGAATCCATCACTTGATCAAATAGTCCAGAAACCAGCTTGCGGAGCCATACAACTTCCGTACAAGCGTCACAAGCTGCAATATATTCTGCTTCTGTCGTGCTAAGTGCAATAGAATTTTGTTTCCTGCTAGCCCATGATATCATAACAAAACCCAAACTAAAACATATACTAGAAGTACTCTTTTTGTCATCTTCACTCCCTACCCAATCTGAATCAGTAAATCCATGCAATTGTACGTCATTGTTTGAGACATATCTCAAACCATAATCTAGCGTCCCACGAAGATATCTCAAAATGTGCTTTGCAACTATCCAATTCTCATGTCTAGGTTCCACATGGAATTGGTTCAACGTGTTCACAGCAAAGCAAACGTTCGATCGGGTATTAACCAAATACATCAATGAGCTAATCAATTGTTGGTACATGGACAATTCTACTGTATCATAATAAAAGGCTCTCAACTTCCTTAGATTTGTCACCATGGGAGCTGCCATGGATTTGCAATCCATCGTCCCAAACTTCAGAAGAATCTTTACAACATACTTCCCTTTCCCTAGGAAGATTTCACCACGTTTTTGTTGTACTTCTAGTCCCAACTAATAATGCATCAGACCAAGATCCTTCATAACAAATTCAGAGGCTAACTCCCTCTTACATTGAATAAGGAGAGGCTCTGCACTTGTTGGAAACAAATCATCAACATATAGTAGTAGGATCATAGGTGCATCATTCAAAACCTTGTAATAAAGGTTTGGATTAGCATAGCTCTTGGAAAATGCAAGTCTCGTCAAGTAACTGTCAATTTGTGCATACCAAGCTCTTGGAGCTTGCTTGAGTCCATCCAAGGCCTTCTTCGTACATGGGTTTCTCTCGGGTGTACCTCAAAACATTGAGGTTGCTCTATGTATACTTCTTCCTCAATTACTCCATTGAGAAAAGTGGTCTTTACATCCATCTGATGTAAACTCCTAACCATGGATGTTGTAAGAGATATGATGGCTCTAATAGAGGTATATCTGGAAACTGGAGCAAACGTCTCATCATATTCTTCTCCCTCCTACCGTGAGAACCCTCTAGCCATGAATCTTACCTCGCATTTAACGTTACTCCCATCTACTACATGTAAACCCATTTTGAAGTGACTACAAACTTTCCTTCAGGTCTAGGAACAATTTACCATACATCATTTTTCATGATGGATTGATATTATTCCATCATAACTTCCTTCCATTCTTTCTTCTTGACTAACAACCAAAGATCCTCAAGTGTTCAACACTTGGATTCTTTCCGAAGAAGGCTTCTTCTCGAGTCATGTACTTCAATATATGATGAGGAATTCTATTATGAACATATGCGACTATCATAACTTCTTCTCCCCATAGAAACATAGATATATTATGGTCATTCACCACTGTCTTGGTAGATTCTTCAATGGATCGGTTCTTTCTTTCTTCTACACCATTCTACTGAGGATTGCAGGGAGTAGTGAGCTCCCTCCTAATATCGAGCTCTCTGTAGAATATCTTGAAATCATCTGAGGTGTACTCTCCCACTTAGTGAGGAGGTTGACATTGGTCCACACACATGAGTGAACAATTTCAAAAACTTCTTTTGCTTTACATGCTTCCTTTAGAATTGGTACTTGGTGAGATTACCTGCCTCACCACTTGATCGAGTCATCTGCTCCATGTTTTGCAACTGTCACTATAGCTCCTTCTCAGAGCTATCACCTGTGACCTGCTTAGAACAAGAACAACAAGATAAAAAGTATTTCCAATAGCATTTTCATAAGAACATATCTATGGTAACAAGGATGGTAGTCATCATAGAGTTACCAAGGTGACCTGCCCGAGAGAAAAACAAGAGATATTTCCTAGAGGAGAAGTTAGTTCATCTTGCAAACAAGTGAAATAGTCATTTATATCAATAGTACTTACATGCCTAACAGTAATATAAACTTTTCAAAGATTGTTGTCACAACTATGGTGTTTATTAGTACTATAGCAACCATCAAACTTGATATGTGCAAATTGAAACTTAACAATTTGATGAATCAAATATGGAACCTGGAGCCTCAACTACTTGTTCCTATGATTGTACTGAATCCAATATTACTGCTTGGACAAGGTCTCTTGTACATTCCTTGCAAAACACACTCATGCTTTGCTCGACGATATAACATGAAAAGCATATACAAGTGCATACCTTTGAAATTTGTAGCATCGTTTAGCTTGTCCTCTACTCTGAAACAAGAATACCATCTTGACAAGAAGAGGTTAGAAGCTAAATAAAAAAGGTTCAATAATTAGAACAAGGTAGAAACCCTAATATTTCAACTTTGACCACAAAAATAATTTTGACCAAAAGTCAACCTTTGACTTTGACTTTGACCAAAAACTCAAACTTCACTTTTTTGCTGGCTGAGGAAACCAGAGGGTGCACTAGGCTAGGGTATACTAGAATATCCAGAAATTAGGTCCAATGATTCACTTAAGGTTCCCAAAGAGTTATATTAGGGTTTGTTGCAGTTGTAAGATCCAAAACCCTAGTTACAGTTGCAATTGGTGCTATAACGAGCTTGACAAAGAGATCCCGCTCTACCTTCCAGTGGTTAGACTATTCTGAAGGTAGTGTGGGCCCATAACCTGTTAAAATATTGATGTGCTTGTTTTACCATAAACAATATCACAATATTGTCACCCAACCATAGGCACGCAACCACCCCCGAGCACCATAACCTTAGCTAGATAGAATGATTCTGAAAGCATCACTAGAACCAACAGATAACCAAGAAAGCACATCTTTCTCCAAAGATAACGCACCAAACAAAAAGTACCAAAACCACAGAACAAGGACATTACTCAACTACAATAGTTGTAGTTGCACTTACCAAGAATACCACTGAGAATATCATAATACCACTGAGAATGTCACCAAGAACACCACCAACAGATACTAGAAGGTAGGGCACTTATATTTGGCTAGATAGCACTAGAGAGAGAGACCAAGAATCACTCCAGAAGATCCACATTTTATTCTTGCAATTGCAGCTCCAAAATTGCGCACTTGAGAGAGTGAGTAAGGTGAATATATACAAATGAGCTCAAGCTCCCTCTATTTATAGTGCTCCTTGTCACTTGTCTAGGTCGACTTCTCTTTCTGGAGGGTAATCCTTTAATATTTTTATTCTACTGAGACAACTTGTCTTCTAGGGTTTTTACACATATGTTTAGGGTTTCTCTTGCTTCCATAATATTCTATTCTAGCCAAAGGTTACACATGGAGGTTAATACCTCCTGCAACTACCATAATATCAACACTTTCAACCCAGTGTGCATAGAATAATTGTGTATGTGTGATGTGGTTGTAAGAATAAAGGCTTCATTAATCAAATAACAATATAAATATCTCATTGTGATTGTAGTGGAGTGTACCCTCTTCTTCGTTTAAAAATGAGTGTGGCATTTGAGAAAGTATACAAAAGCAACCAATTATTATTGACTTGTGCATTCGATCTTTCTATGTACTAGTGATAGAGTCAAAATTAAAGTCCAAAGCCATTGTATTCAAGACTAATGGAAAGGAAAAGAAGAATACCATAACATCAATTGGCAATAGAATCCATTTGCAAGGAAATATGCATGGATGTCAACACATATAAGACTAAGGTGATTACATTCTCTCAAGAATTGGAAACATAATCTATTAGCCGAAGTGGAGATTTAAAATTTATGAGTATAAATATTATGCACAACACATACATATGAATTTATCCTCAAAGCAAAGGTACACAAATTTATACACAGGGAAAAGATATATGTTGACAGAAATAATACATAACATTAAACCATAATAGAGTTTAAAATTCAAATACATAGGCAGAGGTAAACTTATCTACTCCAAATTGCAGACCAACAACCAATCGAGCAACTGATTTCCACCTAACCATAGGAAATCCACAATAGATGCCACGCCTTATCCTGGCCATGATTCCACCAGGGTGAAGTAGGGGTGGAATAAATACAAAATTCATATTCAAACCAATACTTTCTTTTGTAGTTTTCTTGATGGCAGAGAAATACTAAGGCACCCACATACCTGCCCCACAAAACACAAGGAGCATCTCCTTCTCTGTTGTCTAGTACCTAAAAAAATACTCCTTCTCGTACTATTCAGTGCATGCATAGAAGGTCCATGTTTTTATCTCAAGTTTCAACAGAGTTCTACATGGTTTCTTGAATTTTCCTTAAGGATAAAAGCTTTCATTCACGACTGGTTGGTCTATTATGGGCTTGGCTTCCTTTTTCCAATGTCTAACCTCTAAAAAATCTTTTCCACTTCTTTTTCCAATAGCTCTCCCCATTCGAATTTTCCTCGTGCATCATGGTAAAGGAATTCAAACTCAACTTATCTTCCTAGTTCCAAGAATGTATAGGAGACAATTCGCTAAAAATTAGGAGTTGTGGCTTAGATTGAGGAATTTGTTTCTTTCACTTCTCTTAGCTCCCTTTTGCTTTAAAATTCAAATTTGAAAATGGGCGAGGGTTCAAGATAGCATAAGGTAGATGATTTAGGCATAAAACCCCCTTAGACCCCCTCATCTTTCCCCTCTTATGGTATCATAACCCCTATAGGTGCTCAAGCTCAGTTGATCTTGATCTTTCTTGTTTATTAACTACAAAATAAAAAACATACATATTCACAATACCATGGTGTATCTATCCCATGGAGTTAGTGTAACAGAGTTATAAAGTATCTATGCAAAGTATTTAAATATTTAATTATAAATAATTCTTGGAGTAAAAATTGGGATATTACAAACTTATCCTCTTAGAGGAAAATTTTTATTTCCTTAATGTATTGCTCTTGGGTTTTACAACTACTATGGTTTGTGGTGACATTTTCCTCTGTTAATGTCTAACCTCACCCTATAATCTCTTAGAGTTGTTGGGTGCACAATCCTTGGCTTACCCTTCTAATATTAATTGATCGCTAGCTTCTGCAATCCATCTTAGCCATAGTGGAAATCCCCTTGTGTTGTATAAAGATCTACTTGTTGGTTTATTTGGTAAATCCCATACCTTAGTTGAAATATTCCTCATCCATTAGGTGGCCTCCAAATTCTCTCGCCTGGTCCAAGCCTTCAACCATCCGACCTATGAGCAAAGTCTTTGTACTTGAAAGTAGAAAACAAGGGCTTGATAGAGGCAACACAATCACTGGAAAACATCCTTTGCACAACCAAACTCATCAATGTAGGAAACATTCCCAAATAGATGTTGTGAGGGAAGCATAGGATTTTCATATCCCATTCTTAGCCAAAACCAAAGAGGAGATTGTAAAAATGGAAAAAGATATCAACATAAGAAGAAAAAGTTGTCCAAAGATCAGGTGGAAGTAGAGTTCAAAGGTTGGATCCCTGACCCTGGGTACTTTAGAACACGTGATGCAAAGATATTTAAGCTGATAGATTAATACTGGATAAATAAATCCTTCATTTCCTAGGTAGTGGAGGAGAAAGGTAGATAGTACCGAGATAGTATGCACAAACTAAATGTGATGGAAATCAAATTTGATGCTCTCTGTAGAGAAATTTTTAATTTTGAAATTACAATGCATAATTATGTAGATCATTAGAATTACATTGAGGACAAAAATGACCAAGTTTTGAATTCCAAAAGGATCCCATCAAACCCCATTTTGTTGGATGAAGACAATGACACCCATATGGACTAGTAGCCATGGAAAGCTCAAGGACATGGGCCACTGGATTAATTCCTACGATTTTTATGAGCTTGAAAGGAAAGAGGTTGGAGGAGTTGTTGTGGTAAAGTCCCCCCTGTGGACAGGTGAAACCCCTTTTGGATCAAGACCCCTCTTGATCCAAGACAAAAGAAAACAAATGGTGAACTACTTTCCTCTTAGACCTATTTTGATAATTAGAATGAGAAGGAAGAGATGGATGACTTACCTTTTTATGATGGTTGTCCTCGTTGCTCCAACCTTTGACCTTGATGTCCAAGCTCCTAGGCGCAAGAAAATACCCACAAAGAACAAAGATAAACCTCCTTCTTCCACATTATATTGTTAAGTGAAAATAGATCTTTCTATGATGAATTTAACAACAATAGACATGCATACACTTGAACGCATAGACATGAGAGGAATAGGCCAAGTTATGTGTTAATGGAAATCCAAAAAAATAGAAGCACTTACAATCTCAAGTTTGACATTGCAACAACTTCTCCAAGATCTCCTATCTATCCCTTTGGATCTCACACAACCATAGGTATGATGCTCTTAATTCTCCTCCTTCTTGAATGTCTCAAGATCATAAGTATGATACTCTGAAATTCTCTCCCTTTTTCACTGAAGCATGGCCCTCATTATATAGGATTGGAAGCATCACAACCATAGGATATTTTTTAGGAGAGGATGTGGTCAAAAGATGATTCGGCTCAACCAACAAGATTGACCTTGCCTTGAATAGCTCGAACAAATCCCTTAACCAACCGCAAACTCTCGGAAACAACCTCACAAATCAAGACAAAATGGTTGCAACAACTTCATCGCTCCCCCATAACTATACACAGGGCCACTGTCGCTCCCTAGGACACTCTAGGGGAGCGACTATAACTCCTTGTATATAGGCAAGGGAGCGATGAAGCTCAATTAAGGCCAAAATCTCAAGGAAAAGGTAGCATTTTGACCTCCAAATGATGTATTCCTCGTTAATCACGTCTAGGGAACATGGCAAGTACTCCAACATGATGAAAACGTTGCGACATTTAAGTGTGACACTTAGTAGAATGCGATACATAAGTATGACACTTAGTAGTGTGACAAATCAATACTTAGAAGAATGTGATACGCAAGTGATGCATAATTGAAACACTTAATAGAATATGATACATAAGCGCGACACTTAGTAATGTGGGAATTTGGTGTGTAACAAGAGTCCCTTTAAAAAATATTCTATATGGCTTATTCTCTTGTTTTTAGTATTTTAAAAAAGCATAGATATAAACTCTTTGTAATGTCCCCATATTTTTTTGTTACTGAAAGAATCAACAACTAGTCGGGCACGTACTCGTGTGACATGTGGTCGTGTTATCCGACTGCTACCACTATAACCTCTAGGTGTGCCCATGATGCCCCATACACAAAACACAAGGTAAGTCAGGGTTTCAAATTGTTGACTTCACATAATGGAGTGCCTTAACAATACACTCCATTGTCGACTTCCCTACACCCCGGGGGTATAATATCCCCATTTTGATCCTCTCATTGATCTCTAATTAATTATGGTTAATGTTATTTAAGTTCGAGATAAATATGTAATTACCATGCCATGATAATCTGAACACATTAAACAGTATATATATATTATTTTCAGTCAATGAAGAATCCAAAGGGGAAGAGTAAGGGGGCTCCACATGTCAAAGATACCAAGCCACCTTTATAGCTTATTTTGTGAGCAAATATTAGTTTTCTCCCTTTGACTTATCCAAGGCTAATCATTGAATGAATGTAAGGATGTTGGTAGAAGTAGTCACCTCTTTAGTTACAAGACTATGGGAAAGTACCCATGCAAAGAGACTAATGCCATTAAATACATGGGGAAGTGGGTGAGAGATTCCTCTCATCAACTTATTGAGGTATGGGAAACGTACAATCAATTTTGGAAAGTGTGCATGAGTCCACGCTTGCATGGGTAAAAGAGTGAGAAATTTGAGTAGAGGAGGAAAATTACTTACAGAGAAGCGAGAGTAGAAAACATAGTTCAGGCAACCGAAAGATATAGCCATAACAAGTGGAAGAATTCTAACCAAGAAAAAAATAAGTTTTTCTAGCAAGAGAAGAGCATAAAATCTAGGAAATCGTTGGAGTTACAAGACTACAAGTAGGACCCTACTGGGAACACACAGAAGAGAACTAGAGGGGGAGGCTTCTGAGGGACTATGTAGAAGAGAAGGGAGTTCTCCCCTTGTTCTCTGTGGAGCAGGCAATGGGGTGCCCAAGAGTTGTTTTCTGTTCCTTAGAACTCAACAAATTGCTCCTAGGAAATTAAATTATGTTTTGTAGTTGATCCACTACCCAAAAAAGTCTCGAGAGTGGCAATTTCGCCCTTGTGATATCATGGCCTGGCTAGGGGGTGGCATGCTTTTATAAAGATATCAATGCAACAGAGCCTACGATTAGGTGGAAAATCTCTCAACCTCAATCAATCGGTTGGACAAAAATTGCAAATAAATAAGTTTCTAAATCTTGTACTATCAAATGTGATATTCGTACTTGGTGTTTGAAATGTTCATGCATGATTAACTTATGAAGTTTCATGGTCAATGAGAATGATTTACAGAATAGTTGAAGAAATGGATGTGTTCAAGTTTCAATGCATTCAAGGATTATTGGTTCTTTTGAATCTTGATTTCCATATGCATTGAGAGACAAGTTATATATATATATATATATATATATATATATATACATATATTGAAAGCATGTACAATAATATTGTGATGAAAGTTATGAGATTTAGTAGTTGGCTAAACTTTGGGAGAAGCTATTTTGTTGGGTGTGGGGTGGTGAGCACTATCCATAAAATTTTGAAATGGTGAGCGAGTGATGCCCCTGCCTTGAACAAATGGGTGTGATTCCCCTCATCCTTAATGATATTTACCTTATTCAGTTTCTAGCACTATGACTTTCAGTTCATAAATGGCTCACTGATAAGTGATATTGAATTTGGCCATGGGAGGCAAATTATGTACGTTATTCTAGAAGGATCACACTTGGAATCCAAACTACCTTGAGTATCTTTTGAGGATTTTCTTGAAGAAATGGTATGTCTTGGTATTGAAATCCAATGAATCTTCATGTGGGAATGAACAACGACTTGCCAAGCATTGTTTTTAAAGCAGGTATGTCCATATAACCTTCCTGTGGATTCTTATGAAAGCTAGTTCGAATTGTTTTATATATGTATATGTATCAACACAAAGGGAGTTTTCAGACTATGAGGTAATTCCCAAACTACGTAAAAATATCCATAAAATTCCTAATATGAAATATCAACCAAGGAAAATAGATCCATGTCCATAAAACCATGGCAAAGAGTTCATGAATTGGAATCCAATTTCGTGCATGGAAAATTAGTGACTCATCGTATTCTTTCAATTCATTGTTGGAACATGTTTTATATTGGCATTTGATTGGAATTTCCCTTAGTGCCCTCAATTTCAATCTTATCTCAATTGCCAAAGAAGGAATCCAGCTCTCAAATTTTTTCGGATCGATCAGAATCCATTCCAATAGTGGTTGGCCCGAAAATTTTCTTTGGTGGGGTCAATTACCTCTTGAGTTTGGTGTCTCATGAATTTTTCCTTGCCATCGACGTTTTAAATCGCCTCTATCTTGGCGTCTGAATCTATCTCCTCCTCAACACTTTGAACCTATCATAATCTGTATCAAGCTCACTTGTTTTCGACCACTTGAAGTTTTCCCTTCCTCAACTACCAGATGAACCAACGATGAGATCGACGCCTTGACTTTTATTGGTCATCGACGATTGGACGAGAATCGTGTTGTCGACAATCGATAGAAAAATTTTCACTGACAATGGGGATAATTTGTGTCCATCAACGCTTTGATCGATTCGTGCTATCGACACTTCCATAAATTCGTTCATCGACACTTTGACTGATTTGTCCATTGGAACTTCTCCAAACTTATTCATAGACGCTTTGACTGATTTGTCCATCGACACATCTCCAAACTTATTTATCGAAACTTTGACCGATTTGTCCATTAACATTTCCGTAAATCCGCTCATCGGAGTCCATCAACACTTTGACCAATTCATGCCATCGAAACTTCCAAAATTTTTGTCCATCGATGTTTTAAAGAGAGAGAAGCCTCATCGGTTAGCTTGTAGGGAACTAGGTACATGTGGGTGCCACCTAACCATGATGTTGTAATCTTGTGGATAATGCTTAAGATCTTTAAGAGATCACATCTTCTTGTCTAAAGTCATAATCGAACATATTAATAGTTGATGGAAATCCTTTGAGGAGTAGATTTGAACTAAAAAAGGAGACTCTGCATTAGAGTTGTGTTTAAGGAAAGTAATTTAGCGAAATATCATGAAAAATTCATACACTCCACTTGCCTGATCAAGATTAGAGATCGGGTATGTTACACTCTTAGATTTTGTGATCCACTTTCATACATGTAAGGAAGAAAAACCATTAGTTTTTTTGACCTGCAATAGTCTTAGTTTCCCAAATGGGAGGCCATTGACAAGGTTGGTTGTAATTTTTTTATGATATATTAATATAAATAGTAGCTAGCTTATAATAAGAAAACAAGATGAACTTATCACATAATTTTTTATTCTTTATTTATATTACTACTTAATAATTATATCAATTTTTCCTCTCCATTAATGTGCATATAACCTATTTTACTTTGACATAGTTCTTAACTTACTTTACATGTTTTTTCCTCCCATTTTACTTTGACATAGTTCTTAACTTACTTTAAATGTTTTTTCCTCCAACCTTAATCATCTTGGGTGATCTCAAACATATACAAATTTGATGACAAGTTAAAGAATAAAAATTTCCCTACATATTAGAAGGATAAGTATTTGATAAGGTGTTTTAGTTTGATTCAAGAGATATTGTGGATGCTACTTGGTTACATAGATCATATTATGCATCATTGTCATTATGAACATATTTACCATGGGTTTAATATTTATCTCTACACCCATCAAAGTTTGAACCTGGGTTGTTTGCATGATGGTGCCCCATTCCAACCACTAGACCACATTTCAATAGATAAAATAATTTTGTGTTTTGTCATTATGAGAGAGAGAGAGAGAGAGAGAGAGAGAGAGAGAGAGAGAGAATATTTGGGACTCAAAGAAACCCAAATGAATGCTTCTTCACATTTGTGGATGACATCCCTAATAAACTTGACAATGTAGAATAATGCAACTAACATGGGGGGACACGAACCGAGTGCCTGTTTGCATAAAACTCGTCAAATTCCCAACAACATTAGTAACAATTAGTTTGAGCAAATAACATCCAACCAATAACTGAAGTACCATTGTCAAAAGATACTAAAGAACAATGTGACTTTCATTTATCAATGCTCTTTTGCATGTTGATTCTTTTCCTTTTCAATTGTCGAGAAGTGACTACACCACTTTGGGTTTTGAATAGTTGGGATCTCAACTTCTCTCTATTACTTAACAACCTAGTGATGTGAGGATTTATCTTTCCCTCCCTAAATTGCAAAATTCTTTTATATCCATTGATATTTTGTCATTTGAATTACACACAAGTATCTATACCACTTTGGATTTGAATAGTTGGAACCTTGACTTCTTTATATTACTCAACAACTTAGTCATATGCAAATTGATCTCCCCCCCATACAATTGCAACCAAGCCTTGACAACCTACATGCTTAGAGTACTTTTATTTAAGAGATTATACGAAACTCTACCTCATTTTTTCAAGTGACTAGCATTGTCCTCTAGAGACATGGGATCAATGCTTAGATAAATATTTTTTTCTTATTTTCAACAACCACTATCGTTTCACTAGTAGAGGGATGAGGCAAGGTACACAAACTAATATTTGATTCTCATTCACAACTCCATGTTTAAGTGTGAAAGTGTCATCTTTAAATGT
>JZKD02S1675160.1:567157-589059 GCA_000966675.3 Picea glauca | reverse complement strand
CTTTTCCTTTTCAATTGTCGAGAAGTGACTACACCACTTTGGGTTTTGAATAGTTGGGATCTCAACTTCTCTCTATTACTTAACAACCTAGTGATGTGAGGATTTATCTTTCCCTCCCTAAATTGCAAAATTCTTTTATATCCATTGATATTTTGTCATTTGAATTACACACAAGTATCTATACCACTTTGGATTTGAATAGTTGGAACCTTGACTTCTTTATATTACTCAACAACTTAGTCATATGCAAATTGATCTCCCCCCCATACAATTGCAACCAAGCCTTGACAACCTACATGCTTAGAGTACTTTTATTTAAGAGATTATACGAAACTCTACCTCATTTTTTCAAGTGACTAGCATTGTCCTCTAGAGACATGGGATCAATGCTTAGATAAATATTTTTTTCTTATTTTCAACAACCACTATCGTTTCACTAGTAGAGGGATGAGGCAAGGTACACAAACTAATATTTGATTCTCATTCACAACTCCATGTTTAAGTGTGAAAGTGTCATCTTTAAATGTATCTTCTCATTTAAGTAATTGCTCAGGCACATATGAGTAGGGATATTACACTTGAATGGTGCCAAGGTTTTCAATTTTGAATACACTCCTCATGATGTTTAACTCTAGTTCTTCTCCTTCACGTTGGGCACAAGTTATGGTGGTAATAACCTCATTTTTTAATATGCACAAACGATGTCTTCATCTTCTCTTTGTACTCAAAACACACACAAGCTTAATGATTTGAAGGTAGTTTTTGTTCCAATTAGTGAACATCTTGGTTAACCTTGCTAAATTTTTTTGTTGTAATCCATCTCCCAATACAGTTAATGGCCTATAAGCTTTTGGGAAACCTTAAGCCTGAAATAGACTTGCCACAAATGGCCACAAACGCTTTCCTTAGAACATTGATGTAACATCAAAGTTCTAGGGAAAAATTCTTTCCTTGGAACCAAGGTTCTAGGGCAAGCATTTATGGCAAGTCTATCTAGTATTCAAGACTTACCTAAGCATTTGTAGGAGTAAGCTAATCTTGTGGCAAATTGACCTTATTTTCAACCACAAGTATTATAAGAAACCCATAAACATTACTAGAATTTTACCATGATCCAATAGCTTTAGATAGTGGAACAATACCCTTAGCAATTTTATATAGTTTTAATCAATTCATATTGTAAAAAATTTGATTAAAGTTTTAGATTAATAGGAACTTTAAATTTTTGTATTATCAAATTCTAACAATTAAACAACCTAGTTTTTATATTAATAATCAAATTCTAACAATTAAACAACCTAGTTTTTATATTAATAATTTATGTATAATTTGCATTTTAACATATTTTTTAAATAACTTTACATTTTAAAAATTATGAAAAAATTTAATACGAGCAAGATAATGTATTCGAACATAGGGAACGGCTATATTGAAAAAAGACTATAAAATAAAGTAAACGTATAATTTTAAAAAGAAACACAGACATATGTAGTCGCCCTAGTCTTCATCATTCATTATTGCCATCGACGTGGGGCTGGATGGAAGGCTGGGCGGGAGAGGAGAAGGCTGGGCGGGCGAGGTTGGACGGAGCAACATCTTTTTTTCGTGATGGTGGTTCACAAATTGGTATGGAAGTCCACATTAGAGGGTTTGATGGCTTTTATGGAAGGCTTTAATGGGCTGGTCATGGTACCAGATTGTTTTTTTTTGTTGCTATTGGCTTTCGATTTTTTGCATGCTTTGGTTGTAATGTTTTTTTCGTATTTACAGCATGGCCATGCTGATTTTTGGTCTGTTATTTTATTTTTTCTGCTGGTTTTTTGATCTATTCATTATATCTTTATTTTTTCTGCTTGATAGCGTTTTTTTTTTCTGGGTTTAATGATGCTTTCTGATGTATTCATTATATGTGATAGCGTTTTTTTTTTTTTTTTGGGTTTAATGGGTGGAAAAGTAAGACAAACCCAAATAAATCAAATTCATACAGCGACAGTGAGCGACAGTGAGCGCAGAGATACAAATTCCACAGCGACAGTGAGCGCAGAGATACAGATTCCACAGCTACAGTGAACACAGAAAGGTTTAACTGTATGTATGAATGATTTGATTTTAACTCTATTCTTTTTTGTCAGATAAATATATAATGTGTGTTTTTAAACCATGCAAGTAGATTCGGTAGAGGAGCTGTTGAATATCTGTGTGTTTAAAAATATATTACTGTGCATGTTTAATATATATCACAATTTTTTTGTTATATATCTTTGAAATATCTCTTCTAAGTTTTCCGGATTTTGATTTTGTTGGGTTCAGTGGGTATGCACCTGTATGTCCGTTTTCTCGCGGCGGAAGTCGGCCATACGGCCTCGAGTTAGGGGTCGCGGCGGGCCTGTGGGTGCGCGGGCTATTAATAGAGATTGGTCAGCCTTTAAGGATGCAAGCCCACACGCTATGCCTTTATTAGGCACTGTTTTTGGACTGTGATATCTAGTTAGTGGGTATCGTGGCTTGAGTTCCTCACCACGATGATATTGGTTACAGTCTCGGCAGTCCCAAATAGCCCAGCTGATACAGATACCTTAGATGCAGTGGGCACAAGTGAAAGCTAGGGGTTAATTTGACTCATTTTCTGCCACATAATTATGCGTCTCATTTTTTGCTGCATAATTATATAACGCGTGTTTTAAAAAAAATAAAAAATGAGGTAAAGCAGGTAAAGGAAGGCGGAGGAGCTGTTGAATATCTTTGTGTGAAAATGGCAGAGAGTCAGTTATTAGCCATTTTCATTTCAAATACAATTGATTTCACTTCAACATTTTGTATAATGTCTGGTTTTTAATGTTTTGTTGTCTTTTACAGTTATTTCACAATATTTTTTGTTTTGTTGGGTTCAATGGGCGGGGAAATCAAGGCAGTTCCAGACAGCTCAACTGATGCAAATTCCAGAGGCGTAATGGCACACGTATGTATGGTTGAATCCATCTCATTTTCTTCTAACTAATTATATAGTGTGTTTTTTAAAATTTAGAAGTAATGTAGATAAAGAAAGGTGGAGGAGTTGTTGAATAATCTTTTGAGTGAGAGGGCAGAGTGAGTCCTCTATCTGTGCAAATCCTATGTAATTATTCTCATTTCGAATACAATTAATCTCTTTGGGGTTTATGATTTTTGGCATTTCTTTAGTATTTTTGTATTTTTATAATATGTTATAATTTATGTTTATTATTTCTGATAATATTTTTGTTGCCTTTCAAAGATTTTTTGATTTTGATCTTGTTGGGTTTAATGAGTGGTGAAATCAAGGTAGGTGCCTTGAAGTCTAAGAAGAAGGTATGCATGGTTTAATTTAACTCTTTTTCTGCTATATAATGTGTGTTTTAAAATTTAAAGACAATGCAGAGAAAGGATGGTGGAGGTAAGTGGAGTGCTGTTGAATATCTTTATGTGACAAGGGTAAAGGGTAAGTCCTTTTTAGTGTAAATCCCATGTAATCCTCTTCATTTCAATTACAATTCTTCTCCTCCCTATATATTTAGGTTTTAAGAGTTTTGGTCTTGGTTGAAGATGTACTTCAACATACAATATTTGGTTTCTATTTAATATTTTTTTATAACAGTCTTTGTTTAATATTTCTCATGAGATTTTTGGTGTTTTTTAAAGATTTTTTAAAATATTTTTTGGTTTTGTTTTTGTTGCGTTCAGTGGGAGGGGACACTAAAGCAGGCCCAAATAGTCTAGTCAATGTTGATTACACAGGTGCAATGGGCATAGGGGAAGGCTAAGGAGAAGGTAAGTATGGTTGATTTAACTTATTTTTTGCTACATAATTATATAATGTGTGTTCTAAAAAAAATTAGAGGCAATGTAGGTAAAGGTAGGTGTAGTGTTGTTGAATATTTGTGTGTTAGAGGGGCACATGGTTTTTGTGTAAGGAGCATAGGGTGAGTCTTTTTTGGGTGCTAAGCCCATGTAATCTTCATTTTTTAAGATACAAGTGTTCTCTTCTCTCCTTACCTATTGAGGATTCACGATTTTTGGTCATTGCTTAAGGTTTTTGGTCTCTATTTCATATTTTTTAATAATATATCATAGTCTATATTTAATTTTATTTATAATGTGAGATTTTGGTGTCTTTTAAAGACTTTTCATAACATTTTTTTTTTTTTTGTTGGGTTTAGTGGGTGGGGAGATTATGGCAAGTCGAAACAACCCAACTCATGAGGATTTTGTACATGCAGGCGGCACAGGTGAAGGAGGTAAGTTTGGTTTAATTTAACTCTTTTTTTGCTACATTTTTTCGCTTTTATAAATTGTATTAAAGGAGAGAAATTTATATTATGTGTATGCACATTTGTTTTTCGAGCCATGTTATGGATTGGTTCTCAAAATTTGGAAGTTCCTCATAAGTAAGGCCATAAGTGATGTTTGAATTGGCCACTTATCAAAAAAAAATATTGTTCATATATTTCCAAGATTTTAAAAGTCATATAGCCAAACATATCTAGGCTACAACCCCTTCTCTTATTTTCATATAATTGTCGATAGTTGGAAAACAAAAAACTAACATGACTAGGTATGATATCTAACCCTTCAACGCTATGCTATTACAATGTTACATTGATAAAAAATGTAGATAATCAACTATTGATTTACCCAACAAAAAAAATAACTTTAAAACATTGATTTCCAAAACTCTTGGACCAAGTCATCCCTAGATTCCAACATTGTCCAAAGCCCAACTTCTACATGAAAAAATGAAGCACAGTTAAAAACATTTTTATTATGTGGATGTCCTCAAAAATTAAATTTAGGAACAAGTTTCTTGTCCTAAATTTACCACACATTCAATTTATAATAACTGGAGAATCACTAAAGCTTTTCAACTTGTGAACCCCTTTTTTCGGAATCTCAGATAACAACAATTTTAAATTTATAAGTTTTTTGTAGTTGTTAGAACCTTCCCCTAGACTTGCTTTGTACTTAAAGCAATGAGTATTAGATGTGAAAAGGGTTCCCCTTGCCCCACAAATGGGAGGGTCACTTTGATTGGCACCATCAAAGTAGCTCCAAGCCCTTGACTTTTCATTTGGCTTATGATTAAGTTGCCTTTGAGGCATGCTTTTTGGAGGGTACTTGTAGCTAGCAATATTTGACCTCCATTGGGATGCAGATTGGAAGGCAAGAATGCATCTATTTTCAAGTATTCTAGCCATTCCTTAAAAGCCAAAATTCAACTACCCTAGTCAATAATTCAAAGGAGGGCTTTAAATTCTTTAATCTCTTGCTTATTTTGCCAATGAGTAAATCACTTTGCCATAGACTTGAATCTTGCCATCCTACTCTTACCCCCGTCAATCTGTCCATTTCCTCTCAAACCTATCTAGCATATTAACATGAAATTAACAAGTGGCATATGGTTTCCTCCTATTCCTTGTGTAAGACACACCTACCAGGACCATGATTGTTCCTCCTCTATAGAGCCTCCCAGGTGAGGGCCTTATTCTTTATGGATAACCACAAAAATTCTTACCTTCAATGGAGACATGATTTTCCATTGTGGTTTCTATCACTATTAAAATATTCAGGCCTATCACTTTCATACATGGATTTATATCCTAGTTTTGGAGTGTAGATCTCTAGAGTACAATTCTTGGACCAAACTAATTCATCTTCCACCTCTTCAATTCCAAGATGACTTACTTTTAGTTTTGTTGTATATGCCTCCCATAGCTTCCCTTCATGAGCACCTAAATCTATTTGATTTGCATTTTTCCACTCTTGGTGTCGAATAGTGGACAAATTTGAAGAGTTTCTTGAGCTAGGTTAGGAATGCCTTTTCTTTAAGGAGTTTTGATTAGATTGTTAGGAAGTTTATATAGACCTCCACTTCACACCCATGGATCTATTCCCACCTTAAATTTTTCTTTGTTTCCAAATTTCCTCCCTCTCCAATTCCCCACTAATGGGAAGGCTAAACCTATGGTCTTCCACATTATTTACATATTTTGAATGCTTTTTGAGGGTCTTCTAATTCATCCTGCTACAGTATTAGTGTAAATGTATTTATGGGTGATGACCTATCCCATCACTTGTTACGAGTCTCCTGAGGTCTTTGTAGCTAGTGCCTTCCCAAAATGATGAGTATTCTTGAGGCCCCAACCCCCAACCTCCCAGATCTTAGGCTTATCTATTGGTTTCCATTTCACTCAAGATATTCCTTCACTTTCTGTTTGTACCAGACCACAAAAATTTTAAATTAATTTTCTTGATTTTTCTAGGATCCCCTTTGGAATAAAAACCAATGAGTGCCAATAGATCGTGATTGCTTCTAGCACTAATTTAACTAAAAAAAAATGTCTTCCTCTAGATAACCATCTGTTACACCATGAGTTAATTCTCCTTTCAACTTTGGGTATGAGCCATTTTCAATCATTGACCCTATAATCATTTGTCTTGATATAAAACCCTAAGTATTTGAAACCTACTTGAAAGTTCGAGATGCGAGATTGAATTGATTTGTTCCTCTGTTGCATCATTGAAAGCAATTGAAGATTTTTGCATATTTACCATCATATATATACCTATACAATATAGTTTTAATATCTCTCTTGATTTAGAATCATCTCTCCTCGAACCATTAAAGAGTAAAAGAACATCATCCACAATAAGTAAATGAGTCAATTTAAGAGATCTGCCTAACCTTATACGTTTTGTAGGTCCCATTCTTCTTGCCTCTAGTAAAGCACCACTGAGCCCTTTAGCTACTATCAGAAATAAAATAGGTGATAAAGGGTAGTCTTTTTGAGCCCATTTGATGGTCTAATGAAAGCGGTTGCTGATCCATTGATTAAGATTGCAAATGATACTAATGTCAAGCAAATAATTATCTAGTTCATTAAATGCACACAAAAACTAATGTGTGTTAGCATCAACCACAGATACTAGTTTATTGATCATATGCTTTAGAAAGATCCAAATTTAGAACCATAGCTTGCAGCCTCTTTGTTTTAATAGTATGCATCCTTTCTTGTGCCACTCCTACCACATGTCGTATTTGTATACTATGGAGGAGCCCAAGCTGCAATTTTGAAATTGTCTCAGAGCATTTTCTTTACTCAAGGCTATTGTCTTAGCAATTATCTTGTAAATACAATTGCATAGGGAAATTGGCTTGAAGTCATCCAAAATGTTTGGCTTGAAGTCGTCCAAAATGTCAAGTTTGTCCTGTTTTAAAGTTAATGTAATAAAAGTAGAATTGAAGATACCTAGGATTCTTCTAATACTCCTTTACTAATCAATAACTATAACAAATTATCTTTTATTAACTCGTATAAGCTTGTTAAGAACTCTATTTTCCAACCATCCGGTTTAGACTTTTGTCTTTTTGAAAACTATTAAGTACCACGTGTAACTTATATTTAGTAATCTACTCCATTTATCTCTCATTGTTTGTCTCATCTATAAAGTCAAGGAAGAATGATGGCATCTTGATTATTGTTTTTTCCCTATCCTCTTATATATCTTCCCAAAATGATTCATCCCTAAGGAACAATGTCTTTGAAGTTTTAGGATTTTGATCGATCATCTCATTGTACCTCCTAGAATGTGTATTGGTCTTTCCTGTTATCACAGGATTTGTTCTTGTGCAAAGCCCTTCAAAAAATCCCAATCTTGTGTAACAATTGGAATCTTCTACCACTGTCACCTTAGTAGATGCTTCTCTCGTTTTAGTGATGGAAGGAGGTCCACCACAAGGGAGGCTTCCCTGGTGACCTCAAGGGATCAAATAGCAAGATTAGTCGAGCCTACAACCCTATCTTGGTCACCTAAATGTTAGGTATAGGTCTAGGATAGGCAAGGAAGATAACAAGGTAATTGGTTCACTTGTATGAGACAATAATTAATTTGGAGCATAATATAGACAATCACCAAGTTATATAGCTCGATAAAGACTTCTTAGACACTAGATAATCAATAAATGCAATGGCTGTTGCAAAATTACTGTTGTAAATCAATGTAGAACATCAATTAATAATTTACAATGACAACACGAAATAATACTCACAAATGACTTCTTAGACACTAGACAATCAATAAATGCAATGGTTGTTGCAAAATTACCGTTGTAAATCAATGTAAAACATCAATTAATATTTTACAATGACAACAAGAAATAATACTCACAAATGTGGCAATTTACTATGGAAAACAAGCCTTCAACATGTACAATATTATCCAATTGCTAGATGTAAATTCTGAGTATCTTAAGCCGCTTTTCCGAGTGTGTTTGCAACAAATTGAAGTAAAAATCAATGGTTGTAGCAAACTTTTGTAACAACAACAATAAATAGCATTAGTGTAATGTTCCCAAGCCATTTTTTTTTTCGCTTGGAGCACTAACTGACCATTGATTTGCTTGTTTGTGTATGTTTATTTGCAGGTTGGCCTCTTAAGTTTTGGCCTTAGGGTTTATAGTTTAGTTATTATGCTTAGATCTGAAGATAAACAATGGAGATACAAGATAACACAAGATATGGAACCAAACAACATAAATTTGACCTTTATTGATATGATAAGCAAGAACCTGAGACAAAAAGGATGCATATCTGGATTAACATCAGATAGCTCCAATAGATAATATATGAGCTGCTACAAAATGCTCTCGGAAGAATATGCAAGCCTCTAAAGGCTGGATATACAATGAAGATCAATACAAGAAGAACCAGGGTCAAGTCCAAACCCCCTGGCTGATGGCACGTCCTCCTGAAGAGTTGAGAAGACCCAAGGTTCCGGCCTAGCTGAAGGAAGCCCCAAATAGCACCAAACTCCACAGAATGATAGATCGGGGCAAGTAAAAGCCCTCCCTGAAGTCTCAAGGCATGATGCCAAGAACTACTCCAAATCGTTGAATCCACAATCAAGATGACGCCATCCTGAATACTGTCAAGCTCAATATTTTGACCTTAATGGAAGAGGCCTCCAAATACCTTGAAACTCCCTAGAAAGATAGATCGGGCCACGACAAGTCACTAGGTGAAGTCTCAAGGTCAGATTTGAAGTATAACCCCTCCAAACTGAGTAGATCTGAATCATAGTAGCGCTCTCCTTCTCTCCAAAACGTGCCAAAGCTCTAGATAATTATCCGGCAAGAGTAACCCTCTCAAAATACACTAGATCCGATGATCAAGGCCCTGCAAGAAATACCCAGGTGCTAGAATGTCAAAAATCATTGTCAATCACTTGGATCAAACTTCTCTCCAAAGAATGATGGTACAACCTACTACTGTCCTAGATGAGTGATGGTACTTTTGAGTGCTGTAGAATGGTGTGGGTGGAGTATTGCATCCCTGAGACCAAGCTTGGAACAAGATGGGTGGAATCTTTCACCATCGAGTTGTTCTCTAGGGTTTGTACTCTCAAAACCCTTAAAACTGTGTACTTAAGAGCCCAATAGCAAAATGCATAATAATCCAAGACGATTGAGAGGTGCGCCCTAGGCTTTCCTTTATACCTCCTTCTATTCTTCTGTTGAGTTAAGTTAACCCGATACAAGAACTTGATACAAAAAGGATGTAGATTTGGATTAACATCAGATAACTCCAATAGATAATATATGAGCTGCTACAAAATTCTCTCGGAAGAAGATACAAACCTCCAAAGGCTGGATATATAATGAAGATCAATACAAGAAGAACCAGGGTCAAGTCCAAACCCCCTGGCTGATGGCACGTCCTCCTGAAGAGTTGAGAAGACCCAAGGTTCCGGCCTAGCTGAAGGAAGCTCCCAAATAGCACCAAACTCCACAAAATGATAGATCGGGGCAAGTAGAAGCCCTCTCTGAAGTCTCAAGTCAAGATGCCAAGAACTACTCTAAATCGTTGAATCCACAATCAAGACGACGCCCTCCTGAATACTGTCAAGCTCAATATTTCGGCCTTGATGGAAGAGGCCTCCAAATACCTTGAAACTCCCTAGAAAGATAGACCGGGCTACGACAAGTCACTAGGTGAAGTCTCAAGGTCAGATCTGAAGTATAACCCCTCCAAACTGAGTAGATCTGAATCACAGTAGCACTCTCCTTCTCTCCAAAATGTGCCAAAGCTCTAGATAATTATCCGGCAAGAGTAACCCTCTCAAAATACACTAGATCTGATGATCAAGGCCTTGCAAGAAATACCTAGGTGCTAGAATATCAGAAAGCCTTGTCAATCACCTGGATTGAACTTCTCTCCAAAGAATGATGCACCCCCTTGCTAGAAACCCTCAAGGGTATGACCTACTACTGTCCTGGATGAGTGATGGTACTTGATAGTGCTGTAGAATGGTGTGGGTGGAGTATTGCATCCCCGAGACCAAGCTTGGAACAAGATGGGTGGAATCATTCACCACCGAGTTGTTCTCTAGGGTTTGTACTCTGAAAACCCTTAAAACTGTGTGCTTAAGAGCCCAATAACAAAATGCATAATAATCCAAGACGACTGAGAGGTGCGTCCTAGGCTTTCCTTTAATACCTCCTTCTATTCTTCTATTGAGTTAAGTTAACCTAATACAAGAACTTGATACAAAAAGGATGCAGATCTGGATTAACATCAGATAGCTCCAATAGATAATATATGAGCTGCTACAAAATGCTCTCGGAAGAAGATGCAAGCCTCCAAAGGCTGGATATACAATGAAGATCAATACAAGAAGAACTAGGGTCGAGTCCAAATTCCCTGGCTGATGGCACGTCCTCCTGAAGAGCTGAGAAGACCCAAGGTTCCGGCCTAGTTGAAGGAAGCCCCCAAATAGCACCAAACTCCACAGAATGATAGATTGGGGTAAGTAGAAGCCCTCACTGAAGTCTCAAGTCAAGATGCCAAGAACTACTCCAAACTGTTGAATCCACAATCAAGATGATGCCCTCCTGAATACTGTCATGCTCAATATTTCGGCCTTGATGGAAGAGGCCTCCAAATACCTTGAAACTCCTTAGAAAGATAGATTGGGCCACGACAAGTCACTAGGTGAAGTCTCAAGGTCAGATCTGAAGTATAACCCCTCCAAACCGAGTAGATCTGAATCACAGTAGCGCTCTCCTTCTCTCCAAAACGTGCCAAAGCTCTAGATAATTATCCGGCAAGAGTAACCCTCTCAAAATACACTAGATCTGATGATCAAGGCCCTGCAAGAAATACCCAGGTGCTAGAATGTCAAAAAGCCTTGTCAATCTTCTGGATCGAACTTCTCTCCAAAGAATGATGAACCCCCTTGCTGGAAACGCTCAAGGGTACGACCTACTACTGTCCTGGATGAGTGTTGGTACTTGTGAGTGCTGTAGAATGGTGTGGGTGGAGTATTGCATCCCCGAGACCAAGCTTGGAACAAGATGGGTGGAATCTTTCACCACCGAGTTGTTCTCTAGGGTTTGTACTCTCAAAACCCTTAAAACTGTGTGCTTAAGAGCCCAATACCAAAATGCATAATAATCTAAGACGACTAAGAGGTGTGCCCTAGGCTTTCCTTTATACCTCCTTCTATTCTTCTGTTGAGTTAAGTTAACCTGATACAAAAAGGATGCAGATTTGGATTAACATCAGATAGCTCCAATAGATAATATATGAGCTGCTACAAAATGCTCTCGGAAGAAGATACAAGCCTCCAAAGGCTGGATATACAATGAAGATCAATACAAGAAGAGCCAGGGTCAAGTCCAAACCCCCTGCCTGATGGCACGTCCTCCTGAAGAGCTAAGAAGACCCAAGGTTCCGGCCTAGTTGAAGGAAGCCCTCAAATAGCACCAAACTCCACAGAATGATAGATTGGGGCAAGTAGAAGCCCTCCCTGAAGTCTCAAGTCAAGATGCCAAGAACTACTCCAAACCGTTGAATCCAAAATCAAGACGACGCCCTCCTGAATACTGGCAAGCTCAATATTTCGACCTTGATGGAAGATGCCTCCAAATACCTTGAAACTCCCTAGAAAGATAGATCAGGCCACGACAAGTCACTAGGTGAAGTCTCAAGGTCAGATCTGAAGTATAACCCCTCCAAACTGAGTAGATCTGAATCACAATAACGCTCTCCTTCTCTCCAAAATGTGCCAAAGCTCTAGATAATTATCCGGCAAGAGTAACCCTCTCAAAATACACTAGATCTGATGATCAAGGCCCTGCAAGAAATACCTAGGTGCTAGAATGTCAAAAAGCCTTATCAATCACTTGGATCGAACTTCTCTACAAAGAATGATGCACCCCCGTGCTGGAAACCCTCAAGGGTATGACCTACTACTGTCCTGGATGAGTGATGGTACTTGTGAGTGCTATAGAATGGTGTGGGTGGAGTATTGCATCCCTGAGACCAAGCTTGGAACAAGATGGGTGGAATCTTTCACGATCGAGTTGTTCTCTAGGGTTTGTACTTTCAAAACCCTTAAAACTGTGTGCTTAAGAGCCCAATAGAAAAATGCATAATAATCCAAGACGACTGAGAGGTGCGCCCTAGGCTTTCCTTTATACCTCCTTCTATTCTTCTGTTGAGTTAAGTTAACCTGATACAAGAACTTGATACAAAAAGGATGTAGATCTGGATTAACATCAGATAGCTCCAATAGATAATATATGAGCTGCTACAAAATGCTCTCGAAAGAAGATGCAAGCCTCCAAAGGTTGGATATACAATGAAGATCAATACAAGAAGAACCAGGGTCAAGTCCAAACCCCCTAGCTGATGGCATGTCCTCCTGAAGAGCTAAGAAGACCCAAGGTTCCGGCCTAGCTGAAGGAAGCCCCCAAATAGCACCAAACTCCACAGAATGATAGATTGGGGCAAGTAGAAGCCCTCCCTGAAGTCTCAAGTCAAGATGCCAAGAACTACTCCAAATCGTTGAATCCACAATCAAGACGACGCCCTCCTGAATACTGTCATGCTCAATATTTCGACCTTGATGGAAGAGGCCTCCAAATACCTTGAAACTCCCTAGAAAGATAGATCGGAACACGACAAGTGACTAGGTGAAGTCTCAATGTCAGATTTGAAGTATAACCCCTCCAAACTGAGTAGATTTGAATCACAGTAGCGCTCTCCTTCTCTCCAAAACGTGCCAAAGCTCTAGATAATTATCCGGCAAGAGTAACCCTCTCAAAATACACTAGATTTGATGATCAAGCCCCTGGAAGAAATACCTAGGTGCTAGAATGTCAAAAAGCCTTGTCAATCACCTGGATCGAACTTCTCTCTAAAGAATGCTGCACCCCCTTGCTGGAAACCCTCAAGGGTACGACCTACTACTGTCCTGGATGAGTGATGGTACTTGTGAGTGCTGTAGAATGGTGTGGGTGGAGTATTCCATCCCCGAGACCAAGCTTGGAACAAGATGGGTGGAATCTTTCACCACCGAGTTGTTCTCTAGGGTTTGTACTCTCAAAACCCTTAAAACTGTGTGCTTAAGAGCCCAATAGCAAAATGCATAATAATCCAAGACGACTGAGAGGTGCGCCCTAGGCTTTCTTTTATACCTCCTTCTACTCTTTTGTTGAGTTAAGTTAACCCTTAGGTTCAACTCCTATAACAACCTCAAGCGTTCTAATCTTCCAGTGAGTTACTTTTTACCTTTTCAAGTCAACTTCAAATTATAAAATTGAGTTAGCTGACTTTTCCCCATGCTGCATGAGACTATAGTCTAGTGGAGATGACTAGACTACTAAGTCTCTCCAAACCACTTTATCAAGAGGTGGGGGACATTACAATCTCCCTTGCTAGAAATTGCTTGTCCACAAGCAATTCTGAACCTGTCTCCTGTATTAGTTGTTCACTCTCCCACGTAGCATCCTCAATAGGAAGATCCTTCCACTTGACTAAGTATTCCTTGATGCTTCTCCTTCGGAGTTTCTTCTTCCGAACCTCCAGTATTTCCTCCGACATTAGTACCAACTGCCCCTCTTCATCTAGGGGTAGCAGTACCTCGAGTGGGGTGATGTGTTGGCCAATGGCCCTCTTCAAACATGACACATGGAAGATGTCATGAATTCTGTTACCCTGTGGAAGCTCAAGTTCATAAGCCACAACCCCTACCTTCCTGTTGATCCTGTAGGGTCCAAAAAATTGGGGTTGGAGATTTTCTGCTCCGCTTCTTTTGATAGAAGCATGCCTGTACGGTTGGAGCCTTAAGTAGACTAAGTCACCAACCTCAAATGTGCGCTCTATCCTGTGTTTGTTTGCTTGGACCTTTTGCTGATTTTGTGCCCTTTGCAGATGATCTTTCAATTCCCTGAGTATGTCTTGACTCTGATTCACCTAATCCTGTACCATAGGAGCTCTTCTATCACCAAAGGCAATCTCTACAAAGGAGAGAGGGTCATAACTGTATAAGGCCCTGAATGGAGTCATATTGATGGACATGTGATAAGTGGTGTTGTAACCGTATTCCCCCAGGTGTAGCCACCTCACCCATGCCTTCTGCTGCCCTGCTACGTAATTTCTGAGGTAGCCTTTCACGCACTTGTTGACTATTTCGGTCTGCCCATCAGTCCGAGGGTGGTAACTGGTGATAGGGGTCAAAGCCGTACCAACCAACTTGAATAACTCCTGCCAAAAGGTGCTCATAAATCGGCTATCCCTGTCACTAACAATAGTCTTGGGCAACTCGTGTAGCTTGAAGATCTTCTTGAAGAACAAATCTGCAACCTGTGCTGCGCTGAAGTCTGTGGCAATGGAGAAGAAGTGTGCAAACTTAGTTAACCTGTCCACCACCACGAAAATACAGTCTTTCCCCTGCGCCCTTGGCAATCCTATGATGAAGTCCACGGAGATGCTTTCCCATTTGTGCTCTGGAATGGGTAAAGGTTGTAACAGTCCTGCTGGATGGGTATGCTCATCCTTGTTTTTTTGGCAAGTAGTGCACTCTTTGATGTGGCGCACTACATCTTCTTTGAGACCCCTCCATGAAAACCTTTCCCGTACCTGTCTGTATGTTTTGACAATGCCTTCGTGCCCCGCCACTGGTGAATGATGACATGCCTGTAGTATCTTGGCCTTGACAAGCAAACTGGCTTTTGGAGTATTCCACCAAGAGGTGGGCCTTCCAGTGAACTGAGATATCGGTCATGGCATAAATTGATGGCCTTCTAGGTAATGCATCTGCAACTATGTTATTCTTCCCCTTGACAAATTCAATGTCAAAATCATAGTCCTGTATCTTGCTGACCCACTTCTGTTGTCTCTCATTCAAGTCCTTCTGTTCCAAGAAGTACTTAAGGCTGTTGTGATCTGATTTCACTACAAATCTTGCCCCTACCAAGTATTGCCTGAATTTGGCTAAGGCGTGCATGGTAGCCAACATTTCTTTATCGTAGATAGTGTAAAGAAGTTCAGGGCCCCTCAATTTTCGGCTCTCATAGGCAAGGGGAGGCCTATTCAGCATCAATACGGCTCCAATGCCCTCTTCGGATGCATCACACTCCAATGTGAAGGGTTGGCCGAAATATGGCAAGGCTAAAACTGGGCATGTGCTCATTACCTTTTTCATCTTGTCAAATGTAGACTGTGCCTCTTCACTCCATTTGAAAGCTCCTTTCTTGGTCAAATCGGTCAAGGGTGCACAAAGTTGTGAGAACCCCTTGATGAACCTCCCGTAATAACTGCAAATGCCGAGAAATCCCCTCAACTCTGTAAGAGTCTTAGGTGTGGGCCAGTCAAGTATCGCTTGGATCTTCTCTTGGTGTACCTGTACCCCCTTTACTCCAGTGATGTGCCCCAAGTAGAGGACCTCTGTCATCCGAAATTCACATTTGGACTCCTTGGCATACAAGGATTGGTCCTCCATGATAGTTAAGATTTGTTCCACATGCTGAAGATGCTCCTCCCAAGTCTTGCTATAGATCAACAAGTCATAAAAAAATACAAGAAGGTGCTTCCTCAACTGCTTGTTGAAGACGTGATTCATGCACGACTGAAATGTGGCTGGCGCATTGGTCAATCCAAATGGCATCACTAGGAATTCATAGTGGCCATAGTGACACCTGAAGGCAGTTTTGGGGATGTCCTGCTCCCTCATTTTGATCTGATGATAACCAGAGCGCAAGTCAATCTTGGTGATGTAAATAGTCCCATGGAGCTCGTCTAATAGCTCATCAATCCTCGGAATGGGATACCTGTTTTTAATAGTCTTATTGTTTAATGCCCTGAAATCAATGCACATGCGCATGGTTCCATCCTTCTTGACCAGTACCACTGATGATGCAAAAGGACTGGAACTTGGTCTAATGTGACCCATGTCTAACAGTTCTTTGATGGCATTCTCTATCTCGTATTTGTACTTCTTTGGGTGTCTGTAGGGAGTGGTGATGACTGGTTTTTCCCCCTCTTCTAGCTCTATGATATGCTTAAACCCCCTATCTGGTGGCACTTCAGGTGGAATGGGTCCAAACACCTTGCTATGTTTGTCAATGATCCTCTGAATCTCTGGTGCATAGTGAACCTTTCCTTTCTTGTCCACACGTGCCAAAATCTTACACTTTGCAGCATATACAATCTCTCTTCTGAAAATGGCCTCCATATGCTTTGCTGTAACTACTTTGGTTGTGTTTCCAGACATGCCCCTGAGAACTACCTTTCTCCCACTCTCCTCTGTGAAAGACATCTCCATAGTCTTGTAGTTGGTGGTGATAAGTCCCAACGTACTAAGCCAATCCCTGGAATATACCTGTTATAAGGCATGGTGCTTCTTCTTGCTACCCCCACCTTGAATCCTTCAAATTCAACTATGGGTATGTGCCTCCTCTGTAGCAGTGCCGAGTCAATGAAGTTGTGAGAATCACCCCCATCAATGAGAACTGAAACCCTTTGCACCTGCAATACTCCTCTCATCCTGAAGGTGTTGTACTTGGATACCCCACTGATAGATGCCAATGTAGCCTTCTCCTCTGTTGCACTGTCGTGATCTGTAGCCTCCTCTTCTGCAGTTTAGGTGGTGTCTGCTTCTATGTTTTGGATGTGGCCGAAATCCTCCTCATTATCCGATGTCACCTCAATGTAATGAGCCTTGCGACGACCCATACACTTGTGGGATGGGTCCCATGGTTCTTTGCATGTGTAGCATAACTGCTTTCTTCTCAGTTCTCTTCTAGTGTTCTCATCCATCCTACCTCTTCCCTTGTCAAACCCCCTTGGGTGTCTTCCTCCAGTGTTTAGAGGTGGTCTAGGCATAAACTTAGATTTTGCTGCTGGACCTAGATCTCTCGTCCTCCATATAGCATCCTGCAAGTTGGTAGGTTTGAAAGCCTTAACCCAACCCTTTAAGGGTTCCATCAACCCTTCTGTGAAAAGCATCACGAGTCTAGACTGTGACATGTCTTGTACCATGATTGCTAGCCTCTAAAACTCCTCAATATACACCTCCGGTGATCCTGTCTGTTTGAGTTGTGTGAGTTCCTTGAAATGGATTTCTGGATCCCCTTGGTCAAACCTGTCAATGAGCCTCTGTGTAAACTCTGTGTATGCCACTATTTGATTGTGGCCAAGTGTAGATAACCCATGGTACCACCAGTCATGAGCTTTGCCCTCCAAGTACATGGTGGCAAACTTGATGGCATCCATTTCTCTCATAGGGTTAAGTTGCAGGTAAGTGGCTAGCTTTTGTACCCATGCCTGTGCAGTCATCTTGGCCGAACCATCAAAGTAAGGGATCTCCATCTTGCCAGCTCTGCGCTCTAACTCATAGTTGTTCCTGTGGTACGACCTCTGAGTTTTCCCTCTGAATTTCAGTCCACAATACTGATCCAAGGTGATCTGTCTTTGGATTGGTATGCTTAGTGAGTTATATTCCCTGACATACTGCTTAAAGTTGTCATCAAATTCGTCTTGGTAGCCTGGCTGTGGCTGCTCATCCAAGAACGAAGGAAGATAGGGCCTATGGGTGGCCTTGCTGTGTGTCTGTCCATGTGGTGCACCTCCTCCATGACTCTGCCCCTCCGTGTGATAGTGGGGAATGTGCTCCTGCTGATGTTTATACCCTCCATGAGATCCACTAGCCTCTTTGTTGGTATATGTCTCAGGTCCCTTTCCTCCATGAGTCAAGTGTAATAGTACATGTGAGATCTTATCTTGGTTGGCACTTACCTTGTCTAAGGTTTCTCTCAACTCACTCTGACTTCTGTGCGATGCCTCCTGGTTTTCCTGTAAGTGTGTGACCAACGTGCTCTCTGTCTGGAGTATGGACTTACGTAGTTCCTGTGTCAAGGTTGCTAAGACCTGTGGCTCACTGTCCTCACTTGAACCTTCCATATCGGTCTTTTCCCCACCTGTTTGTTTCCTTCTTCTGCCCATATAAATGCCATTGAACTTCTGCATGCACTAATCCTCGCAGGATGAGAGGATCAGAGCTCTGATACCACTGTAATGTTCCGAAGCCAATTTTTTTTCGCTTGGAGCACTAACTGACCACTGATTTGCTTGTTTGTGTATGTTTATTTGCAGGTTGGCCTCATAAGTTTCGGCCTTAGGGTTTATAGTTCAATTATTATGCTTAGATGTGAAGATAAACAATGGAGATATAAGATAACACAAGATATGGAACCAAACATTATAAATCTGACCTTTATTGATATGATAAGCAAGAACCTGATACAAAAAGGATGCAAATCTGGAATAACATCGGATAGCTGTAATGATGTCAAGCCAAATTTTTCGCTTGGAATCACTAACTACCACTGATTTGTTGATGTGTAGGTGTTTATTGAGATATTAAGTGCATACAAGATTCTTCCAACACATGAAGATCACAATACATTCAAAATATAGAAGCACAAGCAAAGATTTGACCTTTTTATTATGAGCAATGTAAGATCAATACAATAGATGGCCGATTTGGCATAAACCTTAGATGGCCGTACCAACAATAGATACGAGATGCTACAAAATGCTCCCGTCAATACAAAAGAAGCCTCAAAAGGTTGGATAAGTAATGAAGACCAGTACCAAGCAGATCTGAATGCCAAATCCTCCAGCTGAAGAGTGCCATGCTCCAAGTGAAGATTGAAGCCCTCAATAATTCGGCCTTGATGGAAGAATACTCCAAATGAGCCCAATCTCAGTCAGATAATAGATCAGGGCAGTGGGATCCTCCTCCTGAAGTTTCAAGCCCAACGTCCAAGGCCAACCTCTCCAATTGCTGAATCTTCTAAGGGAGTTGCGCCCTCTTGAATAGCTGAAACCCTAGGCAACTCGTCCCTGAAGAAATTCACCTCCAATTGACGTGAAACTCTCCAAGAATATAGATCGGGCTATGAGAATTCTGTGGGAGAAGTTTCAGACCCAGATCTCAAGCAGATCTCTTTAGATCTGAGAAATACAGAAAAGTGAGACGTCCTCCTATCCTCCAAATTGTTCCAAGCTGTTGCTGAAGATTGAGTGGTGATAACTCCTCAAGAAAACCCTCAGAATGACGATGGAGCACTTGCAAATAAAACCCAACTGATGAAATGCCCAACGCTCCTCCTGATTGGCTAGATCGAACCCTCCTCAATGGTATGGTGCGCCCTTGCTGGAAACTCCCCAACAGTACGACCCTGCTATCTTCTAAAGCTCTAGAAGGAGATATGCTGAGAGTAGAATGGTGTGGAGGAATCTTTCATCCCCGAGACCAAGCTGTGGAACAAGGTGAGTGGATATTTCACCACTGAGTTGCTCACAAGGGTTTGTACAACAAAACCACCAAACTGAATGCTCAAGAGCAATAACAAGCAATATACCAAAATCCGAATGACTAATAGGTGCGCCCCAACCTCTTACTTATACTTTTCCTTTTAATTCTCTGTTGAGTTAGGTTAACCCCCAGGGTTAATCTTCTATTCTTCTGTTGAGTTATCTTTTACTCCTTTATCCCTTTCCTTTCTTAAGTCAACTTAAAAATATAACTTTAGCCTCGTTGACTTCCCCCCTCAGTGCGAGACTATGACCTAGTGGGGGTGCCCAGGCCACTGAGTCTCCTCATCACACCTCTCTAAGAGGTGGGGGACATTACAGTCTCCCCTGCTTGAAATTGCTTGTCCTTAAGCAATTCCAAACCTGCTTCTCTTACCACGTGCTCCTGCTCCCAAGTGGCATCCTCAATGGGTAAATCCTTCCACCTTATCAGGTACTCTTTGATGCTTTGGTTTCTGAGCCTCTTCTCTCGGACTTCTAGTACCTCCTCCGGAATCAAAACATGTTGTCCCTCCTCATGCATGGGGGGTAATACCTCAATAGGCCTGATGTGTTGACCGAGGGCTTTCTTAAGGCACGAGACATGAAAAACGTTGTGAATTTTGCTGCCCTGTGGGAGCTCCAGCTCATAAGCTACGATCCCTATCCTCCTGCTGACGCTGTAGGGTCCAAAGAAACGTGGCTGCAGTTTCTCCGCTCTGCTTCTTTTAATGGAAGCTTGCCTGTATGGTTGCAGCCTCAAATAGACTAAATCGCCAACCTCAAAAGTTCGGTCAACTCTATGCTGGTCTGCTTGGACCTTCTGCTGGTTTTGTGCCCTCTGTAGATGATCCTTCAATTCCCTGAGAACGTCTTGGCTCTGCTGTATCCAATCCTGTACCATTGGTGCCTTGCTGTCACTGAATGCAATCTCCACAAATGATAAAGGACCATAGCTATACAAAACTCGGAATGGTGACATGCCAATGAACATATGCTGGGTGGTGTTTTAGCAATATTCTCCCAAATGCAACCATCTGACCCATGCTTTTTGTTGCCTTGCCACATAGTTTTTGAGATAGCCCTCCACCCACTTATTGACTATCTCTGTTTGTCCATCTGTCTGAGGGTGATAGCTGGTGCTAGGGGTCAAGGCCGTACCAACCAACCTGAATAACTTCTGCCAGAAAGTACTCATAAACCTGCTATCCCTATCACTGACAATGGTCTTGGGTAGGCCGTGCAACCTAAAAATCTCCCTGAAAAACAGTTTGGTCACCTATGCTGCACTGAAGTCGATAGCTATGGCAAAGAAGTGTGTAAACTTTGTTAACCTGTCCACCACTACAAATATGCAGTCCTTCCCTTGCGTCTTTTGTAGCCCGGTGATGAAATCCATGGATATGCTTTCCCATTTGTGCTCTGGAATGGGCAAGGGTTGCAAAAGTCTTGCTGGGTGCGTGTGCTCATCCTTGTTTGCCTGACATGTCGTACACTCTTTGACGTGCTTAATCACATCCTCCTTGAGCCCTTTCCAAGAGAATCTTTCTCTCACCTGCCTGTACGTCTTGCTGATCCCCTGATGTCCCGCCATTGGTGAGTCATGGCATGCTTGCAATACCCTGGCCTTGAAGGCCGATTTAGAAACCAAGACGATTCGGTCTTTGTAGTAGATGAGGTCATTAATAACCTTGAAATCTTCATCTTGTACCTATCCGTCTAGTAGTTGGCACGCAAACTGATCCTCTGCATACTCCATCACTAGCTGGTCTTTCCAATCAACTGTTATCCCTGTTATGGCAAGGATGGATGGCCTCTTGGATAAGGCATCAACCACCACATTATTCTTCCCTTTGACAAACTCAATGTCAAAGTCATAGGCCTATATTCTGCTTACCCATTTTTGTTGCCTCTTGTTCAAGTCCTTTTGTTCCAATAAGTATTTGAGACTGTTATGATCTGACTTGACAACAAACCGAGCACCTACCAAGTATTGCCGGAATTTGGCTAGTGCATGCATGATAGCCAACATTTCTTTGTCATAAATGCTGTAGAGTAGCTCAGGACCTCGGAGTTTCCGGCTCTTGTAGGCAAGAGGGTGCCTCTTCTGCATCAGTATGGCACCTGTTATTGCACGGTTTGTAGGAAAGGTCCAAGGGCTTGAGTCAGGGCTTGAAACCGACGTAACAGGAGCTTCCCCACCCACTGTCACCTCGATGGGGGGCTCTTTCTATTTAGGAGGGCAAG
>JZKD02S1675160.1:527578-539369 GCA_000966675.3 Picea glauca | reverse complement strand
TAATGGAAGCAAGATCCTTGGCTTTCTCCTCCTTGGATAGATGCACAATGACTTCCCTCACACCTCTCTAGCTCTCTCACACTTCACAAATGAAACAATGACCAAAAAAAAGGACTCGTGGCCTCTAAAACCCCTCACGCACACTTTTAATATTTTCTGGGGTTGACTTCTTGTTCTGCCTATTACAATTATCTTTTGACCAATCCGCAAAAGGGGATTTGGTCCTTTATAATAACCAACATGATCAATCCGCAATGGGGATTGATCCAATGAATAATATATAAAATAATAATAAGAATACACTTTGCAGTTACATTATTTTAACAGTCTTCTCAGGTCCTCTGCTGCTTCTACAGAACTTTGCTGACCTCCCGTATTAGGATAATAACCAAGATGACCTCCCATAGGGATAACAATCAAAATGGCCTCCTGTACTAGGATAATAACCAAACAAGAAAATTTGGACTCCCGTACCAGGGATCATGGTCCTCCAATAAGAAAATCTGGCCTCTGGTAATAGGATAATAACTAAGATGGCCTCCCACACCAGGGATAATACCCTTCTTTATCAAAATGCAAGCAACTATAGAGTAATGAAATCAAATAAGGAATGTAGTACAAGACTTACCTTAGTTTGCAATCATGCTCAATCTTGCTTTCGGTCCTCTTGAGAAAGCTGAGATAGAGAAGAATTCCTTGTCATTCTTGCTTGCATTCCTTGACTTCTCTTGAGGTGGCCAATGTTGCTTTCTTTGCACATTACTAGCTGCAAGTCTAGTCTCCTTGAAATAATGTGCACTTATAGCACACACTCAAAAGTCACATCAAAGATCATTCTTGAAATCTGCAACATACCTCTGACATCAACTGTCTTCAAGCTTTCATTATTTGGACAATACTTGATGTTTGATAATGTTGCAAATGTGTCATCTATCACATCATCTTCATAGCTCACCTATAATTATCACCTGGCCTTGTATCTTCATATCTCACTTTAGAGCACACCCGTTGGCAAACTGGAATAGAACCCAGTTATATGCTAAGTGCTCTGGAGTATAGGTTATCACTAGATGAAATACCAACAGATTGGTATGTGGCAAACTGGAATAGAACCCAGTTATATGCTAAATGCTCTGGAGTATAGTTTATCACTAGATGAAATATCAACACATTGGTATGTGCAATAATTCTGGTCTATCCCTTCCACAGATAGGTCTACAAGGCCCTTGACATATTTTGATCTGATGGCAACATCCAACTCAGTCACACTCAGTCACACAGCTAGAATTTTACATCCTGAGATCAGAGAGGTGAAAGCACTAATTGCTGCGTATGTTAGTAACCAATTCATCTAGTAGACAGATTCATGCAATCCCATAATTAAAATATAATCTTTTATTAGGTCCTCTTTCTCCTTTATTATATGATAGAGCACAGTTTGTAATAAGTGCCTACACCATATACAGAACTGAAACATCATTTAGGCTGCCTCAAAAGAATACCACAGATGCTGCTAGAGGTCTGTAATCGTACTCAATAGATTTGAAAAATTCACCTTCAACAGGCCTGGACAACACTTAGATATTTGGCCTTAATGCCTCAGATTTTCCCTGCCTCAGAATAGCTTTGGAATAGGCCCAACTCTGTTACAAAAACTGCCTTTACATTTTCTTCAAAACTGTCATAAGCTTTGCTGAGAAATCAGCCATAAGTCTATTGGAATATAACTCAGAAATTAGTTATAAGTTTTTTGGAATATGCCTCAGAAAACTATCACAGACTTGGCCTGTAATACATTTTAGAATTTACTTTAGATCTTCGAACTGCCACAGAAATTCGGTCACTTGAAACTAGCCTTAGTCTTTGTCATAGAGCTGCCTCCAAAACATCATCGAAGTTGTTACAGATGTGCTGCCACAGGTCTGCAGTTACGGCTCCTTTTGGCTGCGTCATCTTCAACCAGGCCTGCGGCTACCCTATCTTGGACAACCAACCCTCCTTACAGAGTTCGACCTCCTCTTCTGGTTCCACGGTTAAGTCTGTAAGGGTTCTGCTGTTGAGGATTCTTCTGCGACAGCCCTAGAGGGGTCTCCCCATGCTGCAGTCTCCCTCTGAGGTCTTCAACAGGGCTCGACCAAGCCTGGTAGGCCTGCGGCCAGCGTCAACCTTCACCACAGAGTTTAAGAGAGGGTCCGACCCTTTTCTTTACAACCTTTAACTGTCCATGACTGCCTTCTTTGATTGTGCAAGTGGTTTTCTTCAATTAACTGCTCTGAAACCCTGTTGAATTTTCACTATGCTAGGTTCAAGCATGAGGTTTATTTCATTTAGCATGTACTTGAGCCATAAACAAATGTAGCTACACCATACACAAGTGCTGCAATAACCAAGATCACAAGAAGAATAACCATGCACAAGAACACAAGAAATATCCGGGGAAACCCTTCTACTCAAAGGAAGAAAAACAAACAATCCTTTGCTATATTCTCAAGAGAAGATCCCCCAACCACAAAACCCTAATGCACACAAGAGGGTGCTCTACAACCTTGAAACTAACGTCGAAGAGAGGCGCACACTTCAACTTTAAATGCACTTGCTGAAATTTCGAAAATGTCAAGTGTGAGTTTGTTTCCTCAATGGGGAAATCACCTTTATTTATACTAGACCAGACACAACAAAAGGTGTGTCTATTGGCACAACAGGGTCGACCTCAATAACTTAGAAATAAAATTAATTATTACAATAAACCTTAATTATCTTTCACATATGGTGGGGCTCGACTTGTAACCTTTACATCACAATTAGGGTTATAAGTAAATCTTACACTTAGACAATATAGCAAGGGATCCACACGTCCACTAATGCTCAACCACTAGGGACACATCCACATGTGCTAAGCCATAGGGACGTCATATTGAACAGATCTCTATCTCAACTGAGTCCACAGGAGAATCATTTGGAGTACCACATCGACTCAATTCTCACACAGAGGAGACCAATACATCCATCACATGGGCACACCCAATCACTGGGGGACGACTCAACTCTCACACAGAGGAGAACGATGCACCCCATCACATGGGAATACCCAACACTGGGCTCTCTCACAGGCCGACTCAACTCAGTCACAGAGGAGAACGTATCCTGGAGGATGTCTCACGACGCTGCCATCATCAACATACATCCTTGGCACTAATCTTCAACGACTTAGTAGCTCAATTACAACTTTCACAACAAAATTTGAATATACTTTAATTGTTGCTGTGATGTGCACTGGAGTCTGGATTTGATGGATTGATTATTTTGTGTCGAAAGTTGCGTTATGACATCAGAAACTTAATCTAATGATGCTAATTTCTTCCATACAGGTCTTCAATTACATGTTTTCTTTCATATGAAGTTTTTGAGACTCCTTCAAATGGGGATTTATCTTGTTATGAAAAAAAATCTTGTTTATGGACCGACTCTCTATGCTTGGGAATAGTATGAACTTTTGGTGATAAGTGAGAATCCCTATGCTCCAAACCTGTGTCAGTATGCCCTACGTGATCTGTATCTTTTACTTCACAAGCAACTAAAACTACATATTCATCTTCACTTGAAAAATTTTCTGCTTTTGTTAGTTCTTTGTGTTGGGGAATACAATGAAATTTTGGAGATGAGTAGAAGCCCCAATGCTCTAAATCTGTGACTCAAAACAAATTACATTTGGAACGAATTTCAACTAGGCATTCTTCTTTCTTTGAACTGACAGTATGGTTAGCTCGATAACATTAAGCACCCTTTCATCATAACTTTCACATATTATTGTTCATACATAATTTGCTTTTTAGTGAACATTGTGACAGGAAAATCACCAAACTCAGACCATGATAGATTGTTCAAACTTTGCATTAATCCTCCTTGCAACTCTCTATCCCTCTTAGTAATCACTGCAGGTTTATTAGGGTAGCAACAACCATCGCTCAATGGATCTATACATATTGTTTCCTCGCAAGCGCGTACTTCATAGTATAAATATTATCATGACTCATACAACCTTTACCTTCAGCTCTATCCCATTGTTTCGCTCAACCACTTATACCTAGATCGAATCTGTCATCCATGTTATCGCACAGTTTGTACAAGGGATAAAAGCTTGAGGTTTAAGGGTCAAACTGGCGTAATAGGAACCAATCCCACCCAATGTCACCACAATGGGATGGTTCTTTCTCTTTAGGGTGGTAAGGCCCAGGGGTGACGTTCTCGATGACCTGGGGTTTTGAGAAGGCAAAAGGATGAGATAAAGCAGTTATTCCCCCCTCACAAGTCACCACCAAGCAGATAGTTCGGCCAAAGGCCAATTAAAAGCAAACCCCCAAAGATATACTTGTCTCGAACAAAGCAACAACAAATAATATATGCAAGCTATATTTCAATGGGTTAGTACTTCATAGAATAGATGACTATCTGAATAACATATAAACAATTTGGTAATAAATATTGACGAAGTTAATGTTTATCAATAGCAATGAAAGATTGTAACACTTCACCAATAAATATTTGAGACAATATGGCATTCAAAGTAAAAGATCAACGCTTCATTCAATTTATGCCTAAATTACCATTCAATTGCTCACAAAGAAAAACGTTGCTGCACCAATGATGTAAATAGCTAAGGATGACGACAACACTTAGGGTTAGTAGGTTAGTCTAGGCTAGGGTTAGTGAAGTTAGGGTTTCAATTCAAAGTTTTGAGAGTGTTTGGATCAAGTCCACTTCAACACACGAGGTCTCTCTGAATCAGTGGCTTGGGGGATAAAATGGAGTCAAAACGATGAAGGACACAAGAGTTTGAAGGAGACAAAGGTCAAACGGCTAAGGACTAGAGGGAGAAGTTTTGAGGTGTTGCTAAGGCAAGGCCTCAAAATCAAAACCCTAGAGGGGAGAGGCTCACTCCGATGTTGTCGTGGCAAGGCTTCGTGCTCTCTCCTTCTTTCTTAGGTCAACTGGCAAACGACTAGCTAAGAAATGAAACATAAAACCAAGAAAGAAAATCTAATGAGGGAGAGTGTTGCTACAACAAGGCTCTTTCATTAAACCCTAGAAGAAAAACAACCTTAAGTGTAGATAACCTAGGCCTAGGACGTCTCCTTCTTCTTGATTTCTAGATAGTATGGCTAGCACTAAATGAAGAGACAAAGAAGGTGTAGCTATGGCTAGGCTCTCTCTTCTCTATCAATGGCTGGAAATTTCTCTATCAAGGGGCTGAGACAAGGAACTCCTTGTGTGCTTGTCACCTAGGGTTTTGTTTAGCAAAATCATAAACATATGCAAGAAATTAAACTACAACCATTCATTCAAGAAGTTTTGCAGAAAAATACTTACAATTCACCAAGAAATATAAATGCAAACCCTAGTTGTAACACCTTCCTTCAAGAGAAATGCCAAAATATGCCAAAAATGTCTTCCTTCAACAAGTGCACCTCACTAAATCAGCCAAATACCCAATAGAGGGCGCAAATTTCAGACCTCCTTATGGAGTGAAATGAGTTGTGATGAAAAAATGAAGGTAAAAATCCTTCATTTATACAATACCATGACCTAATTTTACTTTTTAGGTCATGTAAAAGGCTGACAAGGCCAAAATACCAAAATCATGCTATTTTACATTAAATTGTCAAATTAAATCCTACATCAAGCTGAAAAGAGAGTAAAAGCCCCTCCAAGGGGGACATTAGCCCCTTTTAGGGCAGATGGGGCGTCTTGGAGCAAAGCGTTAGCCCTCCTTGGGATTCTCCAACCTGCCACACGTGCCACTGCTGCCTAGTCTGCCTCCCAAAACGTCCATGATGCTGGGTGATGTCATGGTCAAGCTGGTGACGTCCTAGGCCTCCCAAGGCCAACGTTCCATTGAGAAAGGGTCATCCCCCCTAGGTCAAGCTCTGCCAGGGTGCCTCTGGTGGAACGTCCTCTTCTCCTCTGGTGCAAAGCTCCAAATCCATCTCTATCTTGTATCTGCCCCCTGATACAAGATGGGCTCTTCAGCCCCATGGAGGTCCAAACTGATCATCTCCCCATGCGTACTGGTCCAAGATGGTACCTGTCCGTCGGGCATGGTCCTGCACATCAAAAGCTATGCCCTCCATGGGCTCATCAGTCATAGGGATCATAGCAATGTCAATCACATTTCATCATCAATATTAATAAACATATGCATAAAACCCCTAATAGATCAATCAATAGCTCAAAGACGTTACACAAACTTACTATACAAGTTTAGGAAAAGGGCAAGGCATCTTATTGGGCTAGTGTCCACTGAATAAGGGAAGTTTTCGGAAGAGACCTCTTCCAAGCCATGTAAGTGGATGAAGTGGTCAAGGGATGTCTAAGTAGGTGGGTGCAATGAAGGCGAAGGATGCAAGATGTTACCTGTGGGTGCCTTTGTAGAAGGCGATTTGTAACCTGTCATGGATGCAATTCTTTCCAAGCCCATTCATGACTTTTATTCTTTTTTGTTATTTCATTTTTTATTGCTTTTTTTCTTTCTTTTTTGCTCAAGAGATAATCAGGGGACATTGCCCTGGCGTGGTGACAGCGTTACCCACAAGTACTTTCGCAGAAATGAGAAGGTTGGCTTGTGACGAGACCCCCTTTCCCTTGGCCATGCAACCAAAGGTCACTTCCCTGGCGTGGTAACCAACGATGGCAATGTCATACTACTAGGTACCCATGGACCTAATAGGCTGGCTCGTGATGAGACCCCCTATCCTCTGGTTAGGTCTTGTTTTATTATTTTTTATTAGGGTCCCTCTTTTTTCCTGTTGAAAAGCCCTTTATTGCTTTCTTGGGGATCCTTGGGTGAAGCATCTCGAGGTTTTATTCTTAGGCTTTTATCTTTTACCAGCTTTCTTTTACCTTCTGGGCCTTTAGCCCCTTCTTCCCACTAGATAAGGTGCAACCCTAAAAATAGGTCAACCCAGTGCCCGAACAAGTGGAATGGGACAGGTGAGCGGGAAACAAGATGGAAAAGTGAAGCTGTGAAGGGAGCGGACGATGGCTTCTCAGAGACAACCTCAATAGCTAACCAAAACCAACTGACACAGGCTTACTAGGACATCCCGTCAATACCTAAAACATGGTCACGTGGGCAAGTGTAAGGTTCAAGCAGTTGTTAGAAATAAAAGGAATCAGATGCATACATTCAATGGTTTTGATAATCAAAGTGACACATACCATGATACCTGAACTAATTACCTCATGAAGCAAGAACCCTCTCTGACATAAGACCAAGTCGATGGTGGTGGAGGCTACTGCTGCTGACAGGATAAAAATGATGGAAGAGAGAAAAGGTGGGCCCTCGAGGGCCATATCGAAGTCAATCCTGCTCTCGATACTCCATGTCTAGGAGCTGTGGGCCTCGAGACATGATCTCCTCGTTATCCTTGAAAGTGGGGGATAACAATCCATATCAGCCAATGTGAACTTATTACTCATATTCAATCCTTGCAATATATTATTTTCTTCAATTCTAAGCTTGATTCTTTCCAATCTTAGATGGCAAGCCACAAAATTAGTTTTGCTACAGTTATTGAAAGATACAAAAGAAAAGGGGAACCAAGTGGGAGACAGTTGCTCGGAATGTATTCAAAGATTTTGTTGGATGAAGAACTGCACAAAATTGTGTGAATGGTGGCCTTTTATCATTTCCAATACAATAACTTCACCTGTGACTTGGATAAGATCATTGACAGAGTGTCTAGAATGGTTCTCCATAGTGAATTGACCACAACAATACAAAGAGACACAAGCTCTCATCAAACTCTTCACAGATGACAGTCTCGCATCCCTCTTGGTTTAATTGATTTGCAATCAAAATCTAATACCCATTATGATGACAACCTATATACTGAGAAACACGTGCTGTAAAATCCGCCATATCCTGGTCACTTCTAGATATGATAATTACTTTCAAGAAAATTGAATGATTATACATGTTTTTTTTCAGACAGTATTTTAAAAACCATGTGATTTGAAAACGCTCCTTCTAGTGCTCCATGTCTCATATTATCAAGACATCTTCCATCACACCATATGCCTGGTGCATTTTCTCTGTGACAAAAAGTTGCATTTCTCTTTTATCATGGCCAACCCTGTTAAGTTTTAATGTTGTTATTAGGTTCTTTTCAATTTACTAGAGCATTTCCAAAACAACAGCATAAGTAGGATCATTGAAAGAAACACAATCACAAGAACCCTCATGGGGGGAGAAAACCCAGCAAAAACTTCTTCAATAATAGATTGCCAATATAATGCCAAGACTTAAGACAAAAGCACCAAGAATAAACTAGGACTGAGCATGCGCTTCTCTTCTCCTTCTTGCAACTGCAACTTCCTTCAAAAGATGCACACTAGAAGTGTGAGTGAGTGAGTTAACAAATGAGGCACCATCCTCACTTATAAATACTAGTTGAGGAGGCGCTAGGGTTATGTCTCTTCACTTAGTAGGACCGACTTCTTTCAAGAGTGGTTAAAACCACTTTATAAACCCTAGGGGCCGACTTTACAAATACCACCATATAAATATGGTTTGACAAATCCACAAAAGGGGATTTGGTCTTATACAAGACTCGACATGATCAATCCACAAAAGGGGATTTGATCTACAAGATAATAACTCAAATATAATTAGAATATTCTTCGAAGTTACAATATTTCAACACTCCCCCTTAACAAGAAGGGTATTCTATTGACATAACCCAATACAACATCATTTGGAGAGAGAGAGGGTAGCAACATCATCAACATTTGGAACACTGATTGGCATATCTACAAATCATCGAAAGTTTTTCTCATCATCAATATCATCATCGTTCACAACATGGATTGGAGCATCATCATCATCATCATCTACATGAAGCTGAAACATCAACATCAAAAGTGTAATGTCCCCCACCTCTTGATGAAGAGGGTTGGAGAGACTCAGTAGTCTAGCCTTCCCCACTAGACTATAGTCTAAGACATATTGGGGACAAAATCAACCAGAAAACATAATATTCTAAAGTTAATTTGACTTTGTGTGAAAAAGGGTACTCAACGAAGGAAAAGAAAAGATGAGTTAGGTTAAGAGTTAACCCTAGGGGTTAACTAACTCAATGGAGGAATAGATTGGAGCTATAAAGGAAAGGGCAGGGCACACTCCTTATTCATTTTGGATTATTATCTTACTTGCATTGGAGCTCTTGAGCAGAATCAGTTTTGAGGGTTTTGAGTCTAAAACCCTAGAGATCAACTCGGTGGTGAAAGATCCCACCTTTCTTGTTCTAGGCTTGGTCTCGGAGGTGAAATAATCCTCCCACACCATTCTACAGTGTTGCAGGTTTGTTCTACAGGCATATTTCCAGGCTAGGATGCAATCTAGGGGTTTTTTAGCTAGGGTAGTGCACCACCTTGGAGAGATTGGTTCGATCTGGAGGAAGGAGAAGGTAGTTTGGAAAAGTAGCACCTGGGTTCTCTTCGTAGGGTCCTTGGCATCATTCTTGGTCTATTCCAAAGAAGTTTATCCTTGTAGTTTATTTCTGGAAGCTTGGTACAATTTGGAGAAGAGAAGGGCGCATTGCAGAAAGTGGTTTTCAGTGTTTGGCGGCTCAAATCATCTTAGATTGAGTTGAGACTTCATCACCTTGGTAACATTGGCCCGATCTACATTCTGGTAGATTTTGGTGGTATTCGGAGTCTCGTAGTGGGGAAAACGAATTCTCCTTAACTTTATCAAACCAGGAGGGTGCAATCCATTTGAGGGGTTGCCTAGTTGGAGGAGCAAGACTTCTTAGATCAATTCAAGTCTTGGACCAGTGATTCCTAACAACCTGATCTATATTCTTGGAGAGTTTGGAGAGATTTGGAGGTAAGGAAAGGGAGGGCCGAAACTTGAGGGTTTGGTAGCATCCAGAGCAGGGCGTAACTCTTCTAATAGGAGGGCTTTTGCAGAGTATTGTTGGCGTCTTCCTATCTTCAGTCTTAGCTGGTTGTTGGTGGCCTTTGGAGGCTTGGATCTCTTCTCAGACAGCCTTTGGGAGGCATTTATCTTGTATTGCTTATTATTGGATCGGCTAGCATCCCATTTTGATATTATTGGGGCTTTCTTCCAGATCTGTAGATCTCTTGTATACGAGATCTCCTTACTATCTAAATAAAGGTCAGATATGACATTGTTGGTTCTCTACTAGTGTTCTTTATATATCTTGTCTTGTTTATGCTTCTATGGTTAAGATCTATTGCTAAATCATCATTAAGTAATCCATAGTAAACATCTTCATGGGAACACTTGCAAACACTTAAACAAACATAGCAAACAATGAGCAGTTAGTGTTCTGAGCAAAAAAATTGACTCAGGAACATTACAAATAGCATCAAGCTAGTACAACTCAACACGAGGCTGATACAACATCATCCACAACACGAGGCTGATACAACATCATCAACATATGGCAATAGAATGAGGCAGGTGCAACAACATTTTGTGGTACTCTGATAGACTGTCCTTACCGGACCTTCGGGATATGCCCAGGAATCATAAGACTCCCTAGGATATAAAATCCTAATGGAGCTACCACGTGGTACTCTGACAGACCGTCCTTACCGGACCTTCGAGATCTTCCCAACAATCATAAGACTCCCTAGGATATAAAATCCTAATGGAGCTACCACGTGGTACTCTGACAGACCGTCCTTACCGGACCTTAAGGATTTGCCCAGGAATCAAAAGATTCTGTAGGATATAAAATCCTGACGGAGCTACCACCACTAATTACAGCTAGCATATACATGCACAGGTACTCTGAGAGACTGTCCTTACCGGACCTTCGAGATCTGTCCAGGGATGATCAATCCCCTAGGATATAAAATCCTAATGGAGCTACCTGCTGTTGGTTAGGATACCATAGTATCATTAGCATCACTCCCTCTTTTGAGGGAGGTCCTTTCGGACTATACCAAGCTTGTCTCGAAAGTGTTCAAATTTCACATGAGACATAGGCTTGGTCAACAAATCTTCAACCTGCTTATCTACGCCAACGTATTTGAGATTTACAACTCCCCTCTGCACCATACCACAAATGTAGTGATACCGGATTTCTGTGTGCTTCGACTTATCATGGAACACTGGGTGCTCAAACCCTAGAAGACTAGGGCCCAAGAGAGGTGCACACTTTTCCTAAGAAGGTGTACTTGCTGAAATTTCCAAACACACATGAAAGATATGTTTCGTCAATGGGGAATTTACCTCTACTTATACTAACCTGAACTTGTCAATAGAAGTGTCTATTGGCACAACAGGGTCGACCTCACTAGTTTATAATATAATTAATATTAACCAGATTAATTATCTTTTACATTAATTAACAGTCACATTAAGGTGGGGCCGACCTGTACCCTTTACATTACAATTAGGGTTATAGGCAGGTCTGACTCTTGTACAATATAGCAAAGGATTTGATACACCCACTAGTGCTCATCCACTAGGGGCACATCCATAGGGATATGTCCATATATCTGGCTCACTGCATTACAGAGAAGACCCAGATCTTCACATGTTCACCTGTGCTCGTCCACAGACACGCCTACTCTATAGATCTTCTTTTCCACTGCCTCACACAGGAGAATCATTTGGAGTTTCTCGTCAACTCTGCTGCTAAGAGGAGGCTAATACATCATCTTCATTTCTGTTCACATGACGATGCACCCAACACTTTGGGATTTCACATGTTCACCTTGTGCTCAGCCACAGGCACGTCTAACTCAATAGATCGCC
>JZKD02S1675160.1:458251-497608 GCA_000966675.3 Picea glauca | reverse complement strand
ATCTTTCTCCCAAAGACGAAGTTTTTACATTGTTTAGCTCAAAAAATAATTAATTAATTAAATTTTAAATAATTTAATTAATTAAAAAAAACTACTCTAGACTCGACAGAATTCCGCGAAACTTCAGAAACTGCCTGGCATGGTCATTTACAATAATCCTAAAAGGTTACTCAATGAATGAGACCATCAGAGCGCCTTCCACCACTTTGGAGGAAGCCTGGGAGGGAAAAACTCAAGGGAGGTTAACCCGACTGGTTAGGCCACATTAACCTCCTGAGAAAAAAAAGCCCTCGATGAAAGGAACTCCCGTGATGTCAACATCCAAGGTACCTTACCTAACTATGATCCATGCATACATTATTACATTATATACCCTCGCAGGGGTGCGGAAATCCCGTTTACAAAAATTTAAGTGCTGGTGTATAAAACACCCAGTAGAACCATCTTTGTCTCTGACATAGAATAATCTTCATGATAATGAGTTGACCTCTGTGCTAAACAGGCGGTCAACAGGGCCTTTAGCCCCTTCTTCCCACAAGGCAAGGTACAACCCTTACTAGCTTGTAAAACCCAATGCCCGAACCAATGTAGGGGATAGATGAGAGGGATAATGATGAAAAGTGGTAAGTATGGAAGGAATGGACGATGACCTTCCATAGACCCACCCAATGGCAACTCATCCCTAAGGGAACCAACTTACTAGGGCACTTTGTCATGCCCCCCAGGTATGGACAAGTTAAAGGGAATAATTTCCAAGCAAACGTCATGAAACAAAAGAGAATTCAATGCACATATTCAAATGTTTTCAGAATCAGAGTGACACATACCATGATGCCCAAACTCATTACCTCATGGAGCAAGACCCACTGCTACTTCAGAACTAGGTCGATGGGATGGATGCTGCTGCTGCTGATAGATAAGAGGCACTGAAGAAAAGATGGGCCCTCTAGGGCCAAGCTCAAGTCATATAGATCTCGGTACTCCATGTCTAGGACCTATGGGTCCCGAGACATAATCTCCTTAGTTATCCCTAGGATAGGGGATAACAGTGTGCACGACCTTAACCAAATCTCTGCTAAGAGTAGAACATACAACCCGAGATTCATTAGAGGATCCATATGACCAAGGACTGTGAACCTTGCGCTAGTTCGAAAGGGATGTTAGAAGGTTGTTTTTCTAGGGTTGACGTGGCTCACTAACGTCATACAGGGTGACGTGGACCCGCAACTAAGGTGCCAGAGGTGGAAAAAATTATGTTATGAAGCTGCATGAGCCAGACAAGGGACATGAACTGAGTTGTTCTGTTATAGTGTGGCATTGTTTATCTGCTAGGGCAGGGAGAGTTTCTTGCAATTAAGATGGCTGATTATATGAGGATTAAGATCCTCATGAAGAATTCCTTCATGGTTAAGTAAATCTGCTAAGGATTGGTAGGATCCTTAGTAGTTATAATTATTGCATTATCAAAAGACTAAACCATGAGTATATAACTCCTCATGACCAGAGGACTGATGAAAATGTGTAGGGTCAGTTTACTTGACCTATAATGGTTGAAAACAATAGCAGGGATAATCTATTTAAGCAAGATAAAGAGAGTCCCTTTGGGACTGTTGCTCATGCCCATAAAGGGAAAAGCGAAATGAGTATATGAGCCAGATTATGAACTCATCGCTGTACAAATTGTGTATTGGCGTGAGTACTGTCTAGGCATGAAAATGCAAGATGAGAACATGTTGTGTTGCATACGATAATGGTTGCATGAATGTAACATGCAAATATACTCAATTAAACCCTTGGTTGGTTGTAGTGTAAGACCTGCCGCTGGTTGCATTGGTCCATAATGACCTGATGACAACGAGGGAGTAACAACATGAATGAAACATAGATATATGAATGAGGTAAAAAGGTGCAGGAGATGCACCTACAGATATACAAATCTGTGTATACATACTTAAACGAATAATGTGACTGCAAGGTCTCAACCGAGAGGGAAGCTTAGTGTTGAGTGTCCCTATAAGGCTTATCATAAGGATGGCAACAATATCCTTGGGAGGAGGATCTAGAAGTCTGATATGTCAATGTGCATGTATGACATGGAAAGGGTGCAAGCAATGAGCTTGCATGATGTATGTTTGGGCTAGGTGTGTATAGGCTTGAGTGCATGGATTAATGCATTGTGAAGCTTCTTGATATGAAGCCTGATATTAATACCAACTAGGTATGAATGATATTAAATGTGCAAGTGATGCACATGTATGATGTAACAATATATGTATACTAAAGGCATAATATGGCTGCCTTGATGAGTGATATGTAAGGCAAGAATTTCACTTGCTAAGATTAAGTGAATGCCATGGATACATGGTTGACTCCATTCTGCAGAATCATGAAACTTCTATTTTGGATGACAGCTTAAGGGGAATGTGCTCCATTCCCTTAGGAAAGGCTAGCATAAATAGATGAAAGAGTACACAAGCAAGGATGCTCTCTTGTCATGATAAGAGGCAAATGATTATGCCTTTGAGGATGACATGAGAATGATTGAGAACAATCATGAGTTGACTGATTTTAAAGTAGAGATGTATGTGGGCTATGAAATATACCTATGGTAGATACACAGAGGCTTATGATTATGCATATGGTTAAGTACATCACGGATGTAAGTTAACAAGACTAGAATATGTGTGCATACATAATTTGGATGCATGACAAGGATGCATGTTTATATTCCTTATGGAATATTTGGTAAACAACTGAAGCTAACTCAAGGTTGAGGCCATCACAGATGGTGATGGATATGCAGTAAGGAAGTTGCATGCTGAAGCAGTTCCTTGTGGAGGAACTGTGTGAAGACTCTGCCAGGAGAACAGAGTCACCACCTTAATGATTGCTGAGAATTGAGCAGTGGACTGCGAACACACACACACACACAGACACACATATATATCTTGGATTAGATTTTGAAAACATCATGTAATGAATAGAAGACTAATAAATGAATATTGACCATTCTGATAACTGAATGGTAATGTGTAGGATGCACAGGCCCATGATCCATTATGGACACAAAGTTTGCTATTAAAGCATGTTGTTGTATTAAAAAAGGTTAGGGTGAGGCCTAACCAAGGCTGCTCAAGGAAAAGAGCAGGAAGATCCCAACATGGAGTAAGTTGCAAAAGCAAAGAAAAGGAAAAAGAAACAATAATTTTTTCACCCTAAGAACTCTGAATTGCTTACAGAGTTGTAGGTCTTATACGAGCAGCTGTGAGAACAAGTACAACTGGAAAAAGAGAGAATGAATAAATGAGCATGTTTGATTGAATAGGCTTGGTTGAAGCCATGTTAAGAAAAGGCAGTGAGGCCTTAGAATAACTTAGTTGGGATGAAAAGTCCCAGGCGGTGTAAAAAGAGTTGGAAGAAGGGGAGAGCCCTCGATTCTTTTCTTGCTGTGTATTATGTTTTTCTCTTGGATGAGAAAGCTGGTACACTAATGAAAGTAAATTGTTTGACACCATAGTGATGATGGTTGTATTACTGTTGAAACAATTGAGAATTGTTTATGTTTCACTCATGGAAGCATTAAAGATAATGCAATGGAGTGCATGAAGATATGCTAGGACATATCTGAAAATGTTTCATTGATTTGAAGGCTATGATACAAGCATTTTTATCTACTGTGGAAAAAATCGTAAGTATATTCTACGATTGAACTTAGCAAATCGAGACTATGTTCGCAGTCTAAAATCTTTGTCAAATATTACTACGTCGGAATTATTATATCTGGAATTGTGTGGTTTAAAATCGATCGAGGGCTAGGATCGATGACCCGTATTCATTACGGAGATTGTATATGCACACGGGTTAACGTCGTGACCTGTACCTGTAATTTAAATTCAATATAGTTTTGTTTTGAGTTTGGGATTCCATCGTAGATCGGACGACTCGTATTCATTGCGGAGATTATAAAGCACAGTGGTGGACCTGACCTTTGGTGGACTCACAATTTTATAAAATGCACCCATTATACAATTTAAATCCGACTATTGTTTTGGGACTTTAATGTTACATTGTAATATTAAACCAATCTCCACCGTAGATCTGTAGATGTAATGGTTGTTGTAGGTTTGTGGGTTGATTTCTTAAGTTTTATTGACATCTACGACATTAGCTAACAACCAAAGCATGTATAAAAATGTCCATACCTATGTGGCATAAGGCACGAAGGAATTTGGTATGAATCCCTTCTGAAATGTTTTATTGTCTCAATGTTATACACGGAATTTTGAAATGCAGTTGTATGTCATGGATACCCAAGTAGGGTATGATTCAGGAAGAAAACTCCGATCGAATCAGGTTAATCGCTAACCTAACATAGGAGATGAATGTGAGTTGTTCATCGGAGGGAAACTGATCTCAGTTGTCAGATCGTGTTAAAGATCCACTGGAATTAACAGGTCAAACACCAGTCGTTCGATTGAATCGATGGTCAGGGATTATTGCGGAGCGCGAAGGCGGAATTAACGGGCGTGCTAGTTCACGGTCCGCAATCAACCAACACCGTTGATATCGTCGGGGTGGATGATCAACGACCACGATTAAAGGAGTTGGGAGAGCACTTTTCAAATTGTGGAGATTGAACTCTCCGATAAAGAGCGAGCACATTGGGGTTCCACAATTGTTGTGAACCGTCGATCTGTGAACGATCGGTGGGTGAACCTGCAAGGAACCCACGGGTTAATGCTGTGTAAACGCGCACGGTGATCGGGATTTGTGGTGGTTTGCGATTCCGGTTTTGAATTCTGTGGGCATTTAAAATGGATCTGGCAGGGTTTAACTTCGACCTTGCATCATTGTAACCCTTGAAAGAATTCATGAACTAATATGTCTGCATTGACCATTCAAGGAATGATTGGAAACAAATGTGCTCATAGTTAGCACATTGCATGGAATTGTTCAGAGGAAATGCATGTTTGCATAAAGGGCAAACAATGGATTTTCCATTGAGGAAGGAGGACCTTCCAATATTTCACTAACATTGTGTGGGTGTTAAAGAAAAGCAAATCCAGGTGGCCATGAGTGTTGGCACCCTGGTTGCTAATGAAGGAGGAATGCTTGGGTGCATTCAAGAGAAACTTATAGTTTCATAGGTATTGATTCGGGATCGTGATCATCTTGTAGCAGGAAGCACAGTCCTGCTGCAATAATGAACGAGAATGAATAAGCCATATGGTGAAGAGGTTGGTTAAGATCCAACACACCATGGCAGAGTGCTTGTCACCAAGTATGGCAAACTTGAAAATCAATGCAAGGGTGCATCGGGTATGAATGTGACCATGAATATTAGCACATTGATTAAAGTCATTTGATATTTGAATTACATTTAGAAATGTAGTATGTTGAAAGGGTGTTTACGTCAATAATGATATTTCCTTTTGCACTGTACCCTTGAATGGATGAAAATGACTTGGACTATTAATATGCATAATTTTGAAAATATGAAGTACACGAAAACTAACAATTTGTTTGGCTGAGGATTGTTGAAATTACAGGAAGAAAAGGGTCTTGGATATGGCAGTATCGTAAGCCCATAAGGAAGACCAATTGCCTGCTAAGACAAACTGCTATGGGAAGGAAAGTCCCATGTTTGTGGAGTTGGTCCCTGTATGGGACAAATCTGAAAATAAATATGGAATTGAAAAATCTGTGGGTGACAGATTTGCGAGAAAATTCTGAATTTGAAATTCATGATAATTTCTCATAATTGTTGTATTCCTGTGACACAGGTGAGATCTGAGGACTCCGCTGAGAACCCCTTTTTACTGTCCATCAACTAGGACACGTGTCCATGGATTGAGTATCTCAGGAGGTTTTTCCTTGTTGGTGAAAGGGTACATCGTCGGAGTGTCGAAGGCCGGAGTCCATTTCAACCGTCCATCGTTAAGGACGTGTGTCGATAGATTCTGTAGTCCGTAGACTTGGCACTCCAGGAGGAAGTTGGAAACTACACGCCTAAACCCCCGAATGCTGGAGTCACAAATTAACGAAAGCCGTCGATCCGAAGGAACTTCGAGACAACTCGTGACCATTTGATTTAGATGGTGGTCAGTTCGACTCTGACCTACTCTGGGAGCAAATTGGGAACTACACGGTCGAACCTCGCGAAGGCCGAAGTTGCGAAACAACGGAGGTCGTAGATCTATAAATCTGCGTGGACGGATCTCCACCGTGAGATCTGAGGGATGTTATAAGGTTGTTTGTTTGGGGTTGATGTGGCTCACTGACGTCATCTAGGGTGACGTGGACCCGCAGCTACGATGCCACGTGTCACCAAGATGTGGATGTTTTACAGATCCCTTATGCCTATTAGAGCATGACACATGTCACCCCCTAATGAGGACACGTGTCACCCCCTAATGAGGACACATGTCACCTCTGGCCCTCACCGCGTGTCAGCCTCTGGTTAGTGCCCGCCTGGCCAACGTGGTTGGTGATGTGACCAAGACTCCGGGAGTTCGGAGGATTTGGGGTGTAGTATCGTAGAGGGACGTTCAACGTAGAACGTCGAATGCCGAACGTAGAACGTTGAACGCTGAATGCCGACGTTCAACGTAGAATGCCGAATATCGAACGTCGAATTTCAACGTAGAACGTCGAATGCCGAATGGTTGAGGCCACGTGGATAGATTTCGGGACTTCGGGGAGTATGCGTGCATTAAGGAAAAAGGGGCATTCAATGTCGAACGTCGACCACCATGTGGTCCAGAACTGATAACGCCCGAACGACTTCGGGAGGCCACATGTTGCAAACCAAAGGTGGGATTAGAGTCGGTAACAGTCGTCAGAAAGCTACGGGCGAGTAGAAGAGGATGAAGACCTTAGAGAGGTGATTTGAGATGATTAGAGTGAGCAAAATTTTGATGCCCCACCCGTAGAAAGGGTATTTAGGGGTCATGTGTGTTACATCTCAGGTTCATCATGAGGGTAGCCACCACATCAGTTGGCTTTCGGAAGACATTGGGTCTTGTTCCATGCGGTACAAGCCAGGTATTATGGTGAGTGCCATTTCAATATTTGAGGCATTTGAGTTTGTTGCATTTAAAACTGATTTTGATTATGTAACGTCTGCTTGGAAATTATGCTCTTTGCCTTGTTTCTCCTTTGTGCTCGACATTGCGCCCTAGTAAGTGGTCACCCTTAGGGATAGGTTTGCTACTGGGAGGTCCCCTTGACAAGTCATCGTACCATTCCTTACCATACTTGCCATTTTCCACACTTCATCCCCTCATCTCTTTATCTGTTGGGATTTTTTGGTATACTGACTCCAGAAGGGATTGTCTCTCATTTCATGGGAAGAAGGGGCTGAAGGCCTAGAGGGAATGTAGATGCCAAGAGATAAAAGCCATATTATGAACCTTCTAGATGCTCGCCCAAAGAGGTCTTGAGAACAATGAAATGTTTCTCCCAAAAAATCAAAGACCTGCAAAAGCAAACACATATGTATAAACGTCCCACTTGTTGAGGGATTTACACAAGTGCATTACAAGCTAGATTATACACCCATGGCACTCTGTGTACCTGTGACACTGTGGTACCGCCCCCCAAGCTATTTGATTAACCCATAGGGAGTACCTAGTGTTTGGACCTTAATTAATTAATGGCAATAATTGGGCTTGGAAAAAGGATGCATTGAAAACGAAGGTGCAACACACCCTCTACAAAGGCACCCATAAATGAGACACTACGATCCCTTGTATGTCATGAACCCCATGCCCAAAGTCTTGCCCCCATCCATGTCACTTTCTCCACATGACCTAGAGAGGGATCCACTTAGGAAACACTCCTAAACTTGAGGTATGATTCACCCAATAGGTCGCATTGTCAACCCTTCCATACTTAGACTTGGCGAATTGCATAGGGTCTTTGAGCACTTGTTTAGTTTGATGAGGTGGTTTTTGATGCACATGGTTAGGTGGCTCTTTTATTTATTTGATTTACTTATCATGATGCAATTGACTTGAGATCCTTGGAGGGCGTATTCATTGTCTTTGCAGGACCTAGTTGGTGGACAGTTTTGGAAGAACAAGCCTAGTTTGGGCTTCCTTGGGGCTTGAATCCCACAAATTGGATACCATGACCCACACCTTGGGAAAAGAAGGAAGATGAATGTTGCCTTTGGAGGAAAAATGAGACACCATAGAGGAACTTACCTAGCCCCTACTAGCTCAACGTCTGTCTTCTTGAGGCCAAACATCACATTTTGAGGGCTTGATGTCACCCTAGGGCTATGGCTAGGTGGTGGATATGGACACTTGGAATTTTGGGAGGAAGAAGACCCATTGCATGAAAAAGAGTATCCCAACGCATGAGGGATGAGCCTTTGGAGGCCCAACGATTCATCTTATAGGTCAATGTCCACCCAAAAATGTCGAAACATCACCCTAGAGAGGGATTACTTCATACTAGGGTTTCTTGTCATACTAGGGTCATACAAGTGATTTGGGCATTAAATTTCCGTGTATGATTCATTTGCTTGTTTTATTTTCCCCTGTGCTAAGTTGTTAGACATCTCAGTGTGTTTACGTTCACAGTTCAAAATGTGTGATTTCTTAGTGTGTGGAAAGACTCAACTTCCTTTTACATTAAAGTATTATTTTCTAAGATGATCTTCCTTGAAACTCTCTATCCATATTAGTAATCACTCCCAGTTTATTAGGGTAGCAGTGGCCATTACTCAATGGATCTATCCATATTATTTCCTCGCAAGCATACTTCGTAGTACAAATATTATCATGACTCATATCGCCTTTACCTTAAGTACTAAACCATTGCTTGACTAAACCACTTATACCTAGCTTGAATCCATCATCCATATTGGTCAATGTGAACTTATCACTCATATTCAATCCTTGCAATATATTCTTTTCACCAATTCTAAGCTTGATTCTTCCCAATCTTAGATGGAAAACTGCAAAATATTTCTGCTACAGTTACTGAAAGATACAAAAGAAAAGGGGAACCAAGTGGGACAAAGATTGTAGAAATGTATTCAAAGGTTCCACTGCAGAAAGAACTGCACAAACCTGTGTGAATGCTTGGTTAGTCTTTCAGTATTCCCAATACAATAACCTCACCCGTGACCTGGATAAGATCAGTGACATAGTGTCCATAATGGTTCTCCACTGAATTTACGACAACAATACAAAGAGACACATGCTCTCATCAAACTCTTCATAGATGACAGTCTCACATTCCTCTTGGTTTAATTGCTTTGCAATCAAAATTTGATACCTATTATATTGACAACCTGTATATTCAGGAACACGTGCTGCAAAATCCGCCACATCCTGGTCACTCCTGGGCATGATAGTTCCTTTCAAGAAAATTGAATGATTATACATGTTTTTTTTCAGACAGTATTTATAAAACCATGTAATTTGAAAATGCTCCTTCTGATTCTCCATGTCTCATAGTATCATGATATATTCCTACATGCCATATCCCTGGTGCATTATCTCTGTGATAGAGAAAGTTGCATTTCCCTATACTAAGACGATGGATGTTGCATTTTGGTAAATGCGGGAAATGAGGGAATGTAAATTGCAATTATTTTTTCCACAAACTCTTCAAAACACAACTTCCAACTTTAGAAATTTCTCTCTTTTGCACGATAAGTTCATTCAACAGATGGAAATCATACAAAGGATGAGGTTGAATCGCAGAGACCCAATCCTCCTCTATTGTTGTTACACAAATAGAAAAATTGCCTTGTGATATATAAAATTTCCCCCAAAAAGAAGCAACCCATTCGTGCTTGTTATCTAAAGCCAACAATGAACACGGATATGCTAGTTGTTCTGTAGCAATTACACAATATCCCAACTGGTCATATCAGAAAACATATCCAGGTTTTCAGCCATACAGGACAAAATAATGTTCCTTAAAGCTACACCATATGTGCGAGAAACAAAATTGGAGAATAGCTCGAGCGAGTCGAGACCTTCACATTTCATCATGGATTTGACATTGATGAGTAACAATCCTATTGTGATCACTCATCAGGGAGGGAGAAATTAGAAAATGGTCTAATCTCTTATACACCCTTTCTTAGCCCACCCTCATGTTCCTCTAGGTAGGAACTCGTCTGATGGGTTCTACATCCATGAAGCTTGCCTCTTTTAATTTTTTTACAAAGAATTCAGCCAGCATCCCCGCTATACTTTGCTCTACTTACTATAAAATTCAAATCCCCTCCAAGGATCACATTAGTTTTTCTCATGAAATCTTGAGCTAAGTGGCGTTCCTAAAATGACCACCTTATCATCATAAGGCTCATAAACATTGACAACATTAAATACTTTCCTCGTCTACAATACCTAAATCAAGAAGCACTTAGTTGGTTAGCCTCATTGTTCTTTTTTTCCATCTAGTAATCAAACCCCTCTACTTACATATAGGATCTACGGATAAAAGTCCCATTCCTTAAATTTTTTTGGCAATTCTCTTGATATCTTAATCTTTTCACCCTTTGTTTCTTGGGTCTTGACTACATTTGGTTTGTGGATCTCCACTAGTCTCATTAGGTATTTTTTTTGAGGGGTTGCCCACACCCCTAGCATTAAAAGTCATAAAAAATCATAGGGGACCCTCCATTAGGGCCCCATGGAATACTTTTGCTTTCCCTTTTGAATCTCCTAGATTTGAAACCTTCCTTTGGATCATTTTGTCTATTCCCACCTTTTGTCCTTCCCTTTGGCAAGTCCAAAATGACTTGATCTTAAGGGATATATAGATTTATCTTGGGCTTTAGGGTTCTCCCTAGATGAGGTAGGTGGTGGGATCTCAATCCCCTCCTTATTCTCCTTATTAAACTCATTTTTTTAGCCTCCTTTCTTGGTTCAAACGTCCTCCGAAGTTTCTCCAGAGGAGGGTTGTGGCTAGAGGTTTGTTAGCTAGAACTCCCTTTTTCTAGGTTGCCTTATTTTTTTCCCATAGGAGAAGATATTTTATTAACCCCCAAATCTGGCCAGATATTTTGATCTAAACAAAAAAATATCTCCACAACGTATAAAAATTGTAGGAGAAATTGGGGATTTCCTTGAGTCAAGATTTGGTTGAGCTTCCAATGGTGCATCTTGTTGAGACTTCAGCATACTTGCATCATTATTCTTTTGTATCCTTGTTTGGATATCACAAGGTATATGCTTCCCCTTTAACTTATATCCGCGGAGACTTTTTTGCACCCAGTATTGTGAAATCTTCTTCCTCCTCTGAAGAGGTCTCCATCCGATCACCATGTTACTACTCAAACTCTCACTAAAAGAAAAGTCCTAGCACCCAATATTGTGAAATCTTCTTCCTTCTCTGAAGAGGTCTCCATCCGATCACCATGTTACTACTCAAACTCTCACTAAAAGAAAAGTCCTAACCTTCGTAGGAGAGCTTACAAGCAATTACTAGGCAAGCCATCCACTATCACCTCGGTGGCCTTGCTTCTTGCTTTAAGGCTAGGAAAGGGGCTTCCTAACCGAAGGAGGGTGTTCCTACGGTCAATCAAGCTATGATCACTGTGAATGAAGGGGGGTGTTCTTTAGCTTTGATTGATGAAGTCTGAAGCAAGTGAAGCAAGGAAAGCTTAATTTAATTACAACAAGCCTTTAAGATCAAAAGTGTGTGTTATATGCTTATTGTGATAACAAGTGAATATGCTCAGCAATCACAAGTGCTCATGTAAAGAGTTTCCAAAGATCAACATTCACATGTAAAATAATGTGTCTCAGATTCAGATTATTGTAAAAAGAAACAGTTCACAAAACTTGCTTGAAAGCAATTACTAGAACAATCGTTGTGACCAATTCAAAGTAATTGAGTTCAGAAATTGTATCCAGATGTGCAAACCACCATCATATCATCAAATGCCAAACTCAAGAACAAAGTTTCTAGATTCTAAAGAGAACAAAGTTGTTATGAAAGGAAATGACTGCAATACCATAAATCTCTCAAAAATTTACATTTGTAATTGTTTAAACCATGCATTAAAGATCGTTGCAAGTGTGAATCATAAGTAGATTATTTCCAATAGTAGTGGGTGGAGATATTTAATAAGATGCCCATGAACTAATATATGGAATGCTTAGATCTGAAGCATACATATGTGAAAGGTATATGGACCTTAATCTTAAAAACCATTTAGAGCAACAACATTTAAAATTATAACAGCAAAGTGATGATAGAACAACACAGTATTATTACACTTTATGTCCATAGTGCAAGATTATATCTGAGATTGTATTCATCAATCCCGAGTATTTATAACTATTAAGAAATTTAGGCATCACAAAGACTTATGATCAGATTTAGTGTGAATTCCAATCATACCATAAAACATATAAATTTAGCCATGAATACTCGATGTTTAACAATATTCTTAACAATGGTGATAAAATTTATTGCAGTAATATTCTGAAATGCCAAAATGTTTAAATCCCAAATTTGTATAGACAGTGCCAAGTATCAAAACATTATATTCCAATCATACCATAAAACATATAAATTTAGCCATGAATACTCGATGTTTAACAATATTCTTAACAATGGTGATAAAATTTATTGCAGTAATATTCTGAAATGCCAAAATGTTTAAATCCCAAATTTGTATAGACTGTGCCAAGTATCAAAACATTATATTCCAATAAGCCATTTCTGTGCCTTAAGTGTTAATTGATAGTGTCACACACTATAACAACTGAATCAAGTGAAACATTGCTAGTCTTATCCCATGTATCAGTTCATTTAATACTCAAAATTCAATGATGATCGCCGAAGAAATTAAATCTGAGAACCCTCACAATGCACGTGTGAACAATGTGTTTAGCATGCAGAGAAAATTTAAACCTCAATACTCATTAGGAACAACAGACATTATAACCATAGATTTTTCTTAGCAGGACAGAATTTAAGGAATGATTACTAGAACTTGGCCCTCAAAATGAAACTAAATCTCAAGCACATAATCCTTAACCTCCAGAGGTATTTAACCATTGTTTGAGCATGCATTCTGAGAGTTATTTTATTATACCAACAATGTGTGTCAGAGTAAGGCACAACATGAACCATCGGTATTAAGTATTCAAATGTTTAGTATACTCTTCGGCAAGTATTAGCAATCTGCAAGAGGTGTAAGGCACAACATGAACCATCGGTATTAAGTATTTAAATCTTTAGTATACTCTTCAGCAAGTATTAGCAATCTGCAAGAGGTGACGTCATGCTTGTAAGGCAGGTCGTTTGGCCTCAAAGCGCATTGATTTGATACCTTAGTGTGTCTAGAATATTTAAGAGGCAAATTGTTGCATTAATATGTGAGTTTTAGCCAAGTAATTGGAAATTTATCTCTGATGTGAGAAGAAGTCCAAAAATAATTTAAACCCATTACATCAAATTGGATTTCCAGCCATTAAATATTAGGTGAGATTTGCTTAAAGAAAATTGACTTTGAAACTAGCAAGCTTCATTCACCAATGGAATCTTAGATCCATTAAAGAGTTTGAACTTAAATTGTTAGATCTAAGCCAAAGTTGTAAAACGGTTATGATCTAGCATGAAACAATGGACATTCTGCAAACTAGAATCAAGTCCAAAAGATAGCCCTAAAATTAAACTAAATCTCAAGCACATAATCCTTAACTTCTAGAGGTATTTAACCATTGTTTGAGCATGCATTCTGAGAGTAATTTTATTATACCAGCAGTGTGTGTAAGAGTAAGTCGCAGCATGAATCATCGATATTAAGTATTCAAATCCTTAGTATACTCTTCAGCAAGTATTAGCAATCTGCAGGAGGTGATGTTATGCTTGTAAGGACGGTCGTTTTGCCTCAAAGAACATTGATTTGATACCTAAGTGTGTCTAGAGTATTTAAGAGGCAAGTTGTTGCATTAATATGTGAGTTTTAGCCAAGTAATTGGAAATTTAATTCAGATGTGATAAGAAGACCAAAAATAATTTAAAACCATTACATCAAATTGGATTTCCAGCCATTAAATATTAGGTGAGATTTGCTTGAAGAAAATTAACTTTGAAACTAGCAAGCTTCATTCACCAATGAAATCTTAGATCCATTAAAGAATTTGAACTTGAATTGTTAGATCTAAGCGAAAATTGGAAAATGTTTATGATCTAGCATGAAACAACAAACATTATGCAAACTAGAATCAAGTCCAAAAGATTTCAACCCTATAACTGAAAACTTGGAAAGAAAAACAACTTAGATCTGAAGGTATATCAAATGAAACCGTAGATTTCTCAAAACAGAAGTAAATCAAATTTTTGAGAGAGAAAGGAAAGTAAAAGACCAATGCCTTAAATTCTATTGGGCTAAGGGGTCAACCAACGCTCCTTACACTCCTTGAGGCTTTGTTTTCCCAAAGAATCTTGGGATTCTAGGCAATCGTAGGGTGTACCTAGCAAATTCCCCCAAGATAGTCTTGGTGTTCCAAGATATAGATGGTGATCGGAGTGTGTTACTAGCCCCTGTGTTACTAGCTCCTTAAGTATCCTCTACACTATCCTAAGGTAGGAGTTGGAAAGCAAATGAAGCTTTGCCAAACTCAATACTCTAGTCCAGATATAGACAACTAAAGACTATCAGGGAAATATTTACATTAAGAAGCTCCTCCAATGTAGCACTTTGCTTCTTGTGTGGCTCCTTGCTAGCTTTCTCAATCCACCTTCATCTTTTATAAATAAAACCCTCTTGCTAGATTCCTCACAAAAAATTTACCCAAGAAGTACTAAGTTAAAACCAATGACACAGATAGAAGTGAGCGAAATGATATCTCTTATTTTCCAAACTCTAGTTACAAATGAGAGTAATGCCTTTCTTAAATAGGTAAGGTGCACTTCTAAACCATGGGTTGGCACAATACCATGTGCAAATACAATGAGTATGTGTTGGGCTTACTTCATGGCATATGGTGTCATTGAATCCACTTTTATGAGCACCTTTGTGGAGGTTACTCTTGCTCTTGAGTTACCACTTTCTAAGCAGTATGTTTTTCCAAACCCCTTAATTTGCCTTTTTATTGTCTACTTACAATATTTGCAAGTCCCCTTTATAATGTTTCAAGCTATAGTATCACTATTTGGGACTGGCACGAACGTGGAAAGGGTAGAGCTCAAGTATGGACTGGCTTTTGAGAGTCCTTTGCTATTTTCTTTTTCTTTCTTTATCATTATTCTTTTGTTATTCTTCTTTTGCTAGCAACTACTGTTAATTTCTCTTAACCCAACATCCAACAATTAATTCCAAATAAATTACTTATTGTGTAAAAGCATAATTGAGTTTTTAATGAAACATTACAACAAAAGTGTTAAATTTGTAGTAGCAGAAGGTGTCCATGCATTTTCCTAGTGTCCAAGGCATGAAGGGGGCATTAAACATGACCCAGGACAACTGATTTATTTTTGGCCTAAGTCTGAAAAATCATAATTCTGATCTTTCATTAACTGTTAGAACCCAGTTTCTAAAGTTATTATGGAAATTTATGTTTGAGTGTTGAGTGGGGCCAAGGCTAGTGGGGCTCATCAATCTGGAGCATTGGAGGCTAAGCTGGGCACAAATCTCAATATTGAACGAGGTTGAAGTCGAAGTTAAAAAGAAGGTTGAAGGGTGAGATGGATACAACTTCTCATTTGAGAAGAGAAAGAGGGTTGATTTGTGCTCGGGCGAACAACAGTTGAAGAGGGTGAATCTGGGCCCTAAAGGTAGTAGGGAGGAGGCCAACAACATGTCGTACCAGGCAACCAACAACATGCCTTACTTAGGTCGAGCCGTACAACAAGCAAGAAGGGTGAGTGAGGGTTGTATGACCTTATCTAGGACAGGTCAAACTTGGCCGTACAACCCAGCAGGGAACATGGCCGATTTCAGGCCGATCTTTCAGCCAAGAACAGGTCGTACTAGGGGCCGTACAGATACAACAAAGGAGTGATGAGATGGTTGGGTCGTACAGTGCCTGAGAAGAGACAAATTGTTCCCAGAAATTTACTATAAGAAATTTCTGAATTGTACTTGCTGTAATAATTTCTCTAAAGCCTCAATAAATCCCCTCCTTTGTTGGTTTTCCCCAACTTGGGCTTTCCAAGGTAATTTTTTTGTGTATGTGTGCGATTGATTTTTTTTTTGCTATGCAAGCATGCATTATATACTTAGCTGTGTTAAATTAGCATAGTTCAAATTTTATTTATGTTTTAATAATTTATGGAGTTGAAGATTATTGGCTATTTAATTGTATGTTGGGTATTAGAAGTTGAACATGGTGTTCGAGTAGTGCCTCTGAGAAATACTGAGTGCTGCACACAAGTCATAGGTTCAAGTCTAAGGAAGATTTCTGCAATTTTTCTAAAGGTTCCAACAACCCAAAATTAAAGTTTCCATGGCTACTGATGTAAGGTATGAGGATAGGCTTGAGGGGGCCTACCACTGTGTTCAATGGAAGCTTAGGATTACACCCGTGTTCAAGGAGAACAAGTTGTGGGCATTTGTGAACACAACAGTCCTGTACCAGTCTGTTGCCGTCCTTATACACACTTGCAAACGTGAGCTAAGTCCTGCTCACTTAGTGTGTCCTCAGAGGCACAATGCCTAGGTTCAAAGTCCATGCTGTCACTTTGACTTGAACCTGTTTTGTCTAGGCTAACTTCTAGGGAAGCCAAGGGGGGTAGACCCTAGTTACTAGATGAGATTTACGATTAAGTGTTCTAGGAGTTGGTTTTAATTAGTTAGGTGGTCAACGGGAAACTAGCCTATGATGTCAATCAGCAAGTGCAAGATGCAATTATCTAAGTATGAAAATCAGACCTTTTCCTAGGGAAACTAAGACTAGTGCCTAAGATTGGGTAATGGGGTCAACTAAGTTAAGGGGATGTTTGTTACAAGATAATTACAAGTTACAAAGATTACAAAAAGATAGATACAACTAGATACAAAAGAATATGTCAGATATACACAGCTAAACTAGATTAGATACAAGATATTAACAGGTGCTTGAAATGTGCAAGAAAGAAGATGTTCAAAGATGAGAGACAATCAACACCTCAAGCCAAGCATGCTCACAACAAATAGAATTCCGTTGCACTACTTATCAATGGCCAAAAGACGCCAAGCACTCAAGACCCACTCAAGAGAATGCCTCCAGGTGGATTCACACTTCTTGAAGGATTGCACCACAGATACAGGGATACAAGAGATGAAATGCTTGAAAGATGAAGTATTCCAGATACGAGATGTAAAATTCTACAACACATAAAAATAACTTGCATATGAATGTAAAATAGAGATCAGTTGCTTGCAAGTGTGAAAGTATATTGCAGATGCTGTAGATTGAAGATTAAGTTAAGTGATTAAGTGTGAGATTAATTTTTAGCCCTATCTAGGTGTCAACCCAAAAACTCTACTCCCATAGTTACCAAGTGACTGCTGGATGCTCAAGAAGTGAGGCAACGAGGCCTACCCTAGCTTCACAGTTCATCCCTAAGATCAGAGTACTCCTGGAAAGGATGCTGCGCCCCGTGAAACCGTCCCTGGCCTAGCACCTTCCGTTGCCTTCCTTTGACCCCGTTTTAAATGGCGAAGATGGTGAGTTATGGTGTCCTATTAAGTCTAATTAATTAATTTTAGACCTATGAGCTAAGTATTGCAATGTGTGTTTGAGTGCTTGTAGCTTGCTCAAATAAAGTTGCCAGAGTACTGAAGCTGAAAGATAAGAAGGATGATGCCTTTAAACAAGAAATTGCAAGTTCTTAAGTGTTGAGTTATTGCATGTGAGTGTTAAGAATTGAAATCGCTTTGTGAAACTGAAAATTGTGAAAATGTGAAGGCTGAGGCCTTTGAACAACAGATTGCAAGTTAAAATTTTAATTTCCGGAAAGGGCCTTGGGGACCCAAAACCGGAATTAATGATTGAGTTCTTAGATTATGAGATCGCATATATGAAGTGTAAGAATCGAAAGTAACTTGCAGAATTGTAAAAGATGGTTATTTTATGCCTTTGTGAAACTGGTGTTAGCATGCGCATGTGTAAGATAAAGATTAGAGAAACAGAAACTTGCATGCAACGGAAAATAAAGATCTAATTTAAGCCACCACGAGCTCTAAGCTAGCATATGTTAAGTGTGAGATCTACTCTAGATTATTTTAGCTTTAAGCATGCATGTAGAAATCACTACTAATCTAGCAAAATTAAGCAAGGAAAGACAGAAAATAAAACTAATCTAAACATGTGTTTACATTATTTTAGAGAGATGAGAAAGAAGAGAAACTGTCACCACAATGAGAGGAGTTGTTTGAGGGTGTGTTGTGCATGGAATTGGGCAGCATGCCCTCTTGTCTTGGCGAGAATCTGCAAAAATCAGCAAGCTATTGCTTGCTCATTTGAGCTGCAACACACTCAAAAAATGTTATGAAATTTTTGTTTTTAGGCAGAATGTAAACCAAAAAATTATAGTGTTTTAATTGACCAATCTAAGATGCTATATAACCAAAACTGACCGTGCAAGAATGAGGAAGAGGGACAAAAAATGCTAGTGAAGTGTAAGCGAAGATGAGGGTAGATTCGTCCTTGAAGCTATTCCAATAACTTCATAGAGGTGATTTGCAAAACTCAAACCAAAAGTGAGATGGAACAACAGATAATATTTTGCATGCATAGACAATACAACATAGTTTCTATTCATGCACAAAATATATAGATGGGCAACTACACTATTGCCTCACCTAGCCTAGTAAACTAATTTATATGAACAACTATTGACCAAAACACCTAAAGATTCAGAATGATATCTCCTCACAATAAGTGGCACTTCTAGACTAATCTTGAACGCCACAGTTCCTCCAAAGCTATTTCTGTATTATTAAATGGGAAGAGGTTGTAGCATCAATGCCGCTACAAGCTATTCAAGAGCCAAAACCAGTGAAGCAATGTGAAAGAAATGAGAGAGAGAGAGAGAGAGAGAGAGGGATGGGGAGAATTCGGTAGCATAACAATACTGTGAAGAATGATGAGAAATGAGCGAGTGAGGGGTTTCTTTTATAACCATGGGAGACCAAGAGACCCCTCTTGGATCTTTGACAAGTGTCAAACATCCAAGGGACAAGACAACTCAAAGACAAAAACAAGCCAATGAGAGACTAAGCTTTTAGGGTGAGGGGAAATGGGAAAGAGGTGATGGGATGAGGAGAAAGCAAGGAAAGAGGGGCGAATTTGGCAAGTGTAGGCCCGCGCATGCATTAAGGGAGATGTTTCTTGCTTTTACAAGAGATGTTTCCATCTCCACGTGAGATCCTTCCAATTACAAAAGAGAAAAACGTGAGTTCCAAGATGGAAGGCGTGAGCTTGAAAGGGGAAACGAGGGGACGTGTGGGTAGAGGGTGTTGAACACACTCCCCATTGGCACGTGATAGGTGGAGGAGAGACCCCACGTTCCAGTTTAAAGAAAATTCTAATTTAAGTTTTGAAGTTTCCATGCTTTAAAAAGGAAGTGCGTGAGTAAGTGAGGAGGAAAGCGTGAGGTAGCTGGAGTGCGTTGGGAGGAGTGTGGGAGTGTGGGAGGAGTGTGGTAGCTGGAGGTCTAAAGGTAAGCGATTGGTGGGAGGAAGGCCCCACGTATTTATTTAAGTGAGTTTCCAAATCATGCGTGGGGTTTCCAAAAACGCGAGGCAAAGCGTGAGTGTTTGAGTAAAAGCATGAGGGTGAAGCACAAGGTTTGAGCGGGAGAGTGTGTGGGACACACTCCCAATGGGACGTGGATGGGTGAGGAAGGGCGTGTGAGTGGGAGAGGGGACCCACGACCCATAATTAAGTGAGATTAAGTGAGTTTCAAACTTCACGTGGGAGATGGGGGACGTAAGCTAGTAGGAAAGCGATAATTAAAAGGTCAGTTAATTAAAAAGTGGGTAGAAAGGGTATGTAAGGGTTTAGGAAAGGTTAGGTGGGTTAGGGTAGTCTCCATCTCAATAATTATCACTTACTTCACTTTATTTGACTAACTATTACAAAAATGACATTTGCCCATGTCCTAGGTTTGGCAATTAAAATCGTCGTTTTTTGAAAAAAACTCCTAAGTGGACAAAAAACCTCGCAAAACTTGTCCGACTGAGTTGAAACTTGGTCCACGGGTGTAGGGGGTCTCATTATCTTTCTTTTGAGTACAAATACCCCTATCAAAAATCCCGGGACCTAAGTTTTACATTAAATACCCAGAATTATATAATTAATTAATTCCCAACTTAAAAAAAAAAACCTAGCTAGACTAGATGGAATTTCGCGAAATTTCACTTGTTGTTTTACATGGTTATTTACAACATTCCTAAACACTAACTACATAGGAATGACTTCATTAGAACACCTTTCACCACTTTGGAGGATTTATTGGATGGGAGTGAAAAACTCAAGGGAGATTAACTCGGCCGATTAGGCCACATTAACCTCATGAGGATAAAAAACGCTCAGTGAAAGGAACTCTCCTAATGAAGAAACCCTAAGGAAACTGACCTAACCATGATCCATGTAGACCTATTACATTATAAACCCGCACAGGGGTGCGGAAATCTCGCTTACAAAACTGTGCTGGAGCAAAAATTGCCCTGTAGAACCAAAAAGTCTTCGACATGTTTGCATTTATTGATGCATATCTTCATGGTACATGGTGTTGACCCCCTAGTTGAAGAGGTGGTCAACACAGTCCATGATCCAATTACCTTGGACCTCCATGAGATGAAAGAATCCAGAGCACATAGGATTCTGCTGGATGGTGTCAGTGACCACCTATGTTCAAGGAGAACAAGCTGTGGGCATTTGTCAACACAATAGTCATGTACCAATCCATGATCCAATTAGCTTGGACCTCCATGAGGTGAAAGAATCTAGAGCATAGAGGATTCTGCTGAATGGTGTCAAGGACCACCTTATTCCACATCTAGCTGAGAAGAAGACACCAAAATAAATGTGGGATGCATTGATCAAGCTATATCGAAGTGACAACCAGAATCAAAAGATGGCTCTTAGGGATAAGTTGCATGGAACCAAGATGGCCAGGGGTGAGAGCATGGCATCTTACCTCACTAGGCTCACACAGGTGAGGGATGAGCTAGCAACAGTGGGAGATATTGCATTGCCTTAAATGGCTTTGACAAGCAATGGGACGTGTTTGTTATGTGCATAATGGGCTGTGAGAAATTGCCAACTTGGGATAGGCTGTGGGATGACTTTATTTAGGAAGAGATCCAGGAGGTGTCTCATTGTGGAGAGCAAAAAAACAAATCTGAAGATGAAGAGAACCTTGCTTTGGCATCAAATAGCAAGGGAAGAGAAAGAAGATCTCTACTGTGGGAACTTCTTCAAAATAGGGCAGCAAGAAGGAATTTGACACTGGCAAGGTCAAATGTTATGCTTGCCATCAACTTGGACATTTTTACAGCCAATGTCCTAACAAGAAGAAGGGAAAACCCAAGATGCAGACGATTGCTACAACTGATATGGATGCATTTGCAGCCAGATTTGAGGATGAGTTTTCACTTATAGCATGTCTATCCAGCTCCATGGTTACTGGTACATGGTACATTGACAGTGGCTCTTCATGCCATATGGCAGGGTTGTGTGATACTTCAGCAGCGTGACGAAGCACAATGCAAATTTCCACATTGAACTTGGCAATAATGCCAAGTACAGGCCAACAAACAATGGGATTGTGAGGTTTCAGAGGGAGTCTGTTAATCCTTTGTCAAGTAATGATGTATTGTATGTTCTTGGTTTGGCTAAGAATTTGATTTCTATTTCAACTTTAGAAGACAAGGGATATATGGTCACTTTCCAAGATGGATAAGTATTTATACATCCAAAGGGATCCAATGCTAGCATGGGAAAAGTGCTGGGACTTAGGAGGAACAAATTGTACAAGCTGCAGTTTGAGCCAACCAATGCGTTGGTTAGTAGCAATAACAGTGGTCGAGATTTGGGGGAGCTTTGGCATAGAAGGATGGTTCATTTGCTAAGTCACCTGACACATGGACATGCGACAAGGAGGACATGGAAATACGAGTATCCCACACGGGCCCAATGACCCCCGGGAAATAGGACACAAAGGACACGTTATATATATACATTAAAATTTAAATCATGAATTACACATACAAAAATGACAACAGTGACAACAAGTCGTCTAAAGGGATTTTGGACTTGATCCATTCAGATGTCTATGGGCCCATGTCAACAGTGTCTATTAGAGGGTTCAACTACTATGTCTCATTTATTGATGATTCTTCTAGGAAGATCTGGATCTATTTTATGAAGACCAAGGATGATGTCTTCATTCGGTTCCAAGAGTTCAAAGCTCTTGTGGAGAAACAAATAGGCAAAAATATCAAGGTGCTTAGATAAGACAATGGACCTTGAGTGCCTTCTAGGAGTTCTGTGTAGATTCCGACATTAAGAGGGAGATGATTCTGCAATGTAACTTGCAACAAAATGGAGTCTCACAGATGAAGAACAGGTTGATAGGTGGGGTAGCAAAGGCTATGCTGCATGATCAAGACTTTCCCATGTTTCTATGGGCTAAGGCATGAAACACTGTAGTTTATCTGCAAAACAAGAGTCTGCATAAAGTATTGGGGAGGATAACCCCCAAGGAGGTTTTCATGGGGAAGGGACCAGAGATTGGTCGCCTAGCCTATTGTCATGTTTTAGCAGAGAGGAGGACCAAGCTCGAGCCTAGAACAGAGAAAGACATCCTCGTGGGTTACAGCGAGACCTCCAAGGCCTATAGGATCTACATTCCTGCACTCATGAAGACAAAGGATAGGAGGGATGTGAGATTTGAGGATGACAAGGCTTTTTGGAATTCCTGTGGACAGGTGCCAATTGAGGGACAGGGTTAGGAACAAAGTGCACCTATGGAGAAGGCTAGACAACAATTATAGATTACAGGTCCCCAGACTTCTATATAGGTTGGGCAACAACACCACCAATAACAGATTGTGCAGGTAGAGCAACAAGATGAGCAACATGAGTGGCATGAGGAGGAGCAGAATGCTCCATTTACTCTGGCTGAGTCCTCTAGTAGGAGGAGGCCGAAGTGGGCTGAACACGCATTGAGAGAGGCTCAAGATCAAGTGGATGCTCCCAGGACATCATTCAGGGAGAGCAAGGCGCAACAAAGATTTTCCTGTTACATGGCTCTCATGAGTGAGTTGATAGAGGTTGAGCCTTCTTGTTTTCAAGAGGCATCTGAGCAACAGGTGTGTAGAGAATGTCATGACAGAGGAATATTCTCCCATCATGAAGAATGATGTGTGGGAGGTTGTGCCACGACCCGAGGGAAAGTTTGTGATTGGATACAAGTGGATTTATCGGATCAAGCACATTGCAAATGGCAGTGTGGACAAGTTTAAAGCCCGGTTTGTGGCTAAGGGATTCTCACAGAAGGAGGGCATTGGATTCATTGAGACATTTGCACTCGTGGCAAGGTATTCTTCTATCAGGGTCGTCATATCCATTGCAACTGAGTTGGCATGGCAGATCCATCAGATGGATGTCAAGACATTGTTTCTGAATGGAGTGATAGAGGAGGAGATTTACATTGAACAACCATAGGGTTTTGAGGTGCATGATAGGGCATCTCATGTTTGCAAGTTGAAGAGAGTGTTATATGGGCTGAAGCAGGCACCATGTGCGTGGTACTTCTGGATCGACAACTATTTGCTTGGAATGGGCTTCACCAAGAGTGATGTTGACTCTAACCTCTACTACATCTTGGTTGGGGGGAGCCACTCATTTTTGTGTTATATGTGGATGACTTGTTTATGACTGGGTCTGAGAAGTTCATAGCAGATTGCAAGAGGGATCTTGATACTGAGTTTGAGATGAAGGACTTGGGGTTGATGCATTATTTTCTTGGTTTGGAGGTGTGGCAGACGGATGGGCAAATTTTCCTTGGACAAGGGAAATAGGCTGTGGAGATCCTGAAGCGCTTTGGTATGCGGAATTGCAGGCCTATGGCATTGTCCATGGTTACTAACTGGAAGAAGATAAATGGTTCCAAGTTAGAGGGAGTGGATCCCACTCTTTACAAGCAACTCATTGGCTCTCTAATGTATCTGGTTAACAATAGGCTAGATTTGTGTTTTGATGTCAACACACTCAATTAGTTCATGGTTGAGCCTAAGCATGTGCACTGGGTGGAAGCAAAACATGTGTTGAGGTATCTGCGTGGGACAGTCGAGATTGGATTAAGAAATATCTAGGGATATGGAGTGAAGCTCGTGGGTTATTCAAATACAGATTGGGCAGGCAACTTTGTGGACAGGAAGAGCACATTAGGTGGTTGTTTTTGTAATATCCCTGATCCTGTTGATCAAGATATTTGGTACTGATCTAATGTTCTGTCGCGCAGATCTTATAATCTGGGGGTTTCTGGATGCGTTTTATCTTCAGATCTGATACTCTGGGGGTTTCCAGATGCATTTCAGTTGTGTGTTTGAGTTGTTTTTGGTTATTGCATGTACATGTTGTATATTTATGGTTTAAACAGTATATAGAGGATGCATGCAGAAATAAAGAACATCAACTGTGATCAGAAGATGAAGGCAGATTGGATGCATGCATAGATAAGTCGGTAAAATAGGCGATTCCGGAGAAGTACGGTAACTGCTACAAGCTGTAAAACTCGTCCGGAAGGTTAGACCCATCGGAATGAGCTGGAAACTGTCCCAATAGAAGCACCCTGGCCTCTAGACTGAAATGGATGAGTGCCAGATGTTAGATTTGGTCTCTGAGGCACTGGATCTTGACCCCTGGGGGGTTTGTGCACTTCCTGGGACACTGGATGCGGCCCAAATGATTCCACCAACGGAATCAACCGCTATAGTACTTAAAACGATCGTCTTGCCAAATGCGAAACTGGGTCGGGATGGTTTCCCCGGATCTGTTCTAATGCTTCGTCTGCAATCTCAAATGTCCTGTCGGAAGAGTTGTGCCCTAAATGGTTGGATGATGCACCCTGGAAGATTCCACCGTTAGAATCTGATGGAAAGTGGCTCAATCTAAGCGCCCTAGCTGGATCTCAACTGGGTCAGAAGGAAATTGCCATCTGAGCTCGGACCTCGTGCAGCTCCACAAACCCTCAATCTGACTTGTGCCCTCACTGGCTGAGCTACGCACACTGCACTAGATACTCCTGAATAACACGGTGAAATACCTGGATGGTATCTCCGATGGGCTAGGGTGTGTCTCTCAACACCGAAACCGATCAATGGTGGTGGTTTCCTCCAGAAATCCACAAAACAGTAAAGTCAACTCTCTTCCTCCTCTGGGAACTCTCAACATCCAATCATAACAATGCATAATGAATTAGGTTTCTTTACCTTTCCTTTATAGCTTCCTGAAACCCTAATTCGTTGTTGACCTTTTCCCTCCAAGTGACTTATACTTTATTTTATTATTCCTTGATTAAATCACTTAATTAATTAATTAATTAACCATTTTACCTCTAAAAAGTGATTTATCCATCTTGATGGCTTCTCCGTCCATTGAAAGTCACTTCTCATCATCTTATCATATAATGCTCTTCCTCTTGATTTCGATGAGCTATTACACTAAGAGGTTTCTCCAAGTAATATGCCCATTATGACCTTCTTAGTGAATTTAATTAAGATATGACCCATAAAAACTCAAAATTACGGAAATCGTCGGAATGCACGGAACCAAAGCCAAGCTGTGCGGAATGAATCCTGATGATGAATGATGTAATTCGGGCCCAATAAAACCCCTCAATATCTCTCGATCTCTCTGTCACCTCTATCTGGCTACTTTGGTAGGCATAACACTCTGTAATGTTATAATGTCCCAAAATGGAGACATTACAGTCCTCCCTGCTGGAATATTGCTTATCCTCAAGCAATAACTGAATCCAACTACATATGATACTGGGGTCCCATATCCACCTGTGTGACACAAGGTAGACTCCCCTCAAGATGTGGCCTCTGCAAGCGCTGACCACGCATGACACCCACATGCTCATGATGAGTAGAATGATCAATGGCCAAAGAATCTCGGTCAACTCCCCGAGCAACCACTCTAATCAAAACTCCACTCCATCAATCGCGGAACTACCAAGCACTCCAATCCCTGGATCCCTTATCCGAATGTGAACTGCAATGCCTCGTGAAATAGTCCTGTAACATATCACTACCATGAGTCTCCTGCAAATAACACACGGACTCAACCCGAAATGAGTCTGTCATCCAAGATCGTACCAACCCCAACATGACCTCCACCAACTGAACATGTTGCTGCCATAATGAGGTACTACAAGACCTCAACGAATCACCAACAAGTGTCGTGCTTCCCCCAAGAGTGAAGCTCACTGGAAATTCAAAGTGACTTACCCCTGTAAAGATCCACTCATCTCCATCAGTCAATGAAATGCCCGGCCCTATAATCCCAGGGTCCCATGCTAGCCTTTGATATGGACGGTCACACGGATGTTGCAATATTGTGATCATTATTGTTTGCTCAAAATATAAATACTGGATCCCCCACTACTGGATCCTTATGCTGAAATACCTGTGAAAACTGGGCCTGCTGTCAAGAAGCTAAACCTGTAAAGGTATCTCTGTGGAATCATCATCTTCCCAACTACCACCATACTCGATCATGAGTATCAATAGGGAGAACATGTCTTGCCACCTAGAAAAAGTCCTTGGAAGCCCTCACAAAACCATCCAAGAGTGAAGTATGGTGCTCTCTAGCGCAACCTGGGCCATCATAAGATGAAACCACCCACTAAATAAAAGGACTCCCGGATCCCATGGAAAAATTTGAAGTTCATCACTTCCAATCCTCACTAACTGTGCATGTTGCATACTGATAACTGTCGAAAGCCCTCCATCCGCATCCCAATGAGAATCTTAATTTGTGTCACCCTCTGAGATATCTGCTATCCCACGGCCTAAGATACTCACAATCACGCCCGAGGTCTCAACTGTCTGTCTCTGATGATCCACCCCTATCCTGCTGTATGCAGTAAAGACACTCCTATCAGGTGGTCTCGACCTACCAACTCTCCATGTCCCCTGCCACTGTTTATCTCCCCCTATGTTGCTGTCAATGATGAAAGTATCAGGAAAATCTAACAGAAACATCTGTAAATGACTATAGGACTGGAAAGTATCATATGCTTTGGTCAATCCCCAGGATTGGACTAAAAGTTCATGCACTAGCACTCATGGTGAATACTCGTCTAAACTCCAACTATCAGATACAACAATGGATAACTCCTCAAACTGCTGGTCAATCACTCCCTCCATCATCACTCAGATAGCCGCTGCTACTGTTAAGGTGATCTCCCAGAACTATGTGCTGCTGCAAGGGAGAGGAATCTCAATGCTCCACTAATTGTGTCTCCTCCTTGCAATCCAATGCTTCCCAATGAATCCCACTGTACATCTCTCTCATCCTCATATGTCCAAGGTGTACTACCGAATCAACCTCTGTGTGGATATCAACCAATCTTGGAACACAAATGAAAGTGTCCTTGTAACCGTCCCTAGCTCTGGAATCCTCATGTGTATGTGTATGACCGACTGTCTCAGAACTACCCATGAATGGTGGCCCTTGTGCACCCGGACATCCTCCAGCAATGTAACCGAGGAACATATCTGACTCTCTGTCGAGATAGATATAGTGTATCTTTGACCAATCTCCTCAGGTAGCTCATCTAATCTGGACTCTGATTCTTGAAGGGTTGTATGTGTGCCTTCCAAGAATCTTCGTGTGCTCACCAACTCATGAGTGAGTCGGTCCACCTCCAACTCCTGCTCCCTCAGGGCCCCGCGATATATCTCATCGAGCTCCAATAGGTAATCTTTGTCCGTCAACAACTGCTGGTAATCGACCCTCATCATAGTTACTCTCTCCCTGAGAGTATGAAAGTCATCCATGGCAAGTCCCCCATCTGAACGATCATGTGCCATCGATGCCCTCCAACAATAATCTGCCACCAATGGGTGTGTATCATCCATGCATCTAGTGGCTGCCATGATCATGTCCTCACTGACTCTCAACTGTCCCGTCTAGTGTCGTGACTCCTGATCATAGTCCCGTTGAGGTTCTACCTCATGCCCTTCACTGCTAGTGTCAACAATGGAATCCCCAACAACACACTCCTCAAAAGATAAGGCACTGAATTGCCCACTGTTCACTGTGCTATTGAGTCCTCCTGTATGCCACTGCACACCATCACCAACTGCTACCCCCATTTGAATCGCACTGTATCCTGTATGGGCAGCTGTACCCTCATGTGCGCTCACTCTGCTAATGTCATCTGCACCTGGATACCATACTGATGTGTCTAGACATGAGATATGGTCATCCCGACCGATGCAGAGTGCACCCTTATCACTGTGGATTGGTCCCAGAAGTGAGTATCCTATTAAACTGTCAGTCTCCACAACCTGATCTAACAATGGAATCTCCAAAAGAGGTGACTCCCTCTCTCCATACTGGTAGGTATGTGTAAGGTCAACTGTCTCCAAGTCATGTCTCTCCTCCTGGGTCTGCAGATCCATATGTCCTTGGTATACAATCCTCACACAAGGCTCCTCCACCATATCAGGAATGCCATTGATATCCTCATGTGTCGTGGCTAGCATAGGTGACTGATAAGATGAAAAATGTGGTTCACTCATCATAGGAAGCTCATCATTCTCCATACATGACTTCTTGGAAGCGATGTCTACACCCACTAGTAGGTCATCCAACCTCCTAATCTCATCACGTCTAAGTGTCAACAGATATGAATCCTCACAAGTGTCACCACTATGTTGAAGTGTTGAATCCTCAACATTACCTGATGGGGAAGATGAAGGATATGTGCTATCATCCTGTCCACCCAACTGTCCCTCAAATGCGCAAGAGTCACTAGCCTTATCGGACTACTCTAGATAGGTATCTATGGTTGCATTCACATGCATCTCCTCATCCTCGTTGTCATAGTGCACCTCGACAATGTGCACCTTCCCTTTACCCCTGCATCTGTGATTTGGCATCCAAGGCATTTTGCAACTATAGCAACACTCCCTGCATCTAATGGGTGTAGGCTCCATCTGTTCTCCTGTCAATCCACTCGCTGGTAATGATGTATCTACATCCTTATATGAAAACCAACTCCGATACCACTGTAATATCCCTGATCCCGCTGATCAAGATATTTGCTACTGATCTAATGTTCTGTCTTGCAGATTTGATACACTGGGGGTTTTTGGATGCGTTTTATCTTTAGATCTGATACTCTGAAGGTTTCTGGATGCGTTTTAGTTGTGTGCTTGAGTTGTTTTTGGTTATTCCATGTGCATGTTGTATATTTATGGTTTAAACAGTATATAGAGGATGCATGTGGAAATAAAGAACATCAACCGTGATCAGAAGATGAAGGCAGATCTGATGCATGCACAGATAGGTCGACAAAATAGGCGATTCCAGAGAACTACGGTAACTGCTACAAGATGAAAAAGTCGTTCGGAAGGTTAGACCCGTCAGAATGAGCTGGAAACTGTCCCAATAGAAGCGCCCTGACCTCTAGACTGAAATGGATGAGTGCCGGATGTCAGATCTGGTCTCTGATCCCTGGGGGGTTTGCGCACCTCCTGGGACACTGGATGCGCCCCAAATGATTCCACCAACGAAATCAGTTGCTATAGGACTCAAAACGATCGTCTCGCCAAATGCGGATTTGGGTCGGGAGGGTTTCCTCTGATCTGCTCTGATGCTTCGTCGGCAACCTCAAACGTCCTATCGGAAGAGCTGTGCCCTAAATGGCTAGATGATGCGACCTGCAAGATTCCACCGTCAGAATCCGATGGAAAGTGGCTCAATCTAAGCGCTCTAGCTGGATCTCAACTAGGTCTGAAGGAAACTGCCATCTAAGCTCGAACCTTGTGCAGCTCCACAAACCCTCAATCTGACTTGCGCCCTCACTGGCTGAGCTGCGCACACTGCACTGGATACTCCTGAATAGCACGCTGAAATACTTGGATGGTATCTCCGATGGGCTAGGGTGTGTTTCAACACCGAAACCGATCAATGGTGGTGGTTTCCTCCAGAAATCCACAAAACAGTAAAGTGGACCCTCTTCCTCCTCTGGGAACTCTCAACATCCAATCATAACATTGCATAATGAATTAGGTTGCTTTACCCTTTCTTTATAGCTTCTCGAAACCCTAATTCGTTGTTGACTTTTTCCCTCCAAGTGACTTACTTTATTTTATTATTCCTTGATTAAATCACTTAATTAATTAATTAATTAACCATTTTACCTCTAAAAAGTGATTTATCCATCCTGATGGCTTCTTCGGCCACAAAAAGTCACTTCTCATCATCTTATCATGTAATGCTCGTCCTCTCGATTCCGATGAGCTATTACACTAAGAGGTTTCTCCAAGTAATATGTCCATTATGACCTTCTTAGTGAATTTAATTAAGATATGACCCATAATAACTCAAAATTACGGAAATCGTCTGAATGCAACGGAACTAAAGCCAAGCTGTGCGGAATGGATCGTGATGATGAACGATGCAAGTCAGGCCCAATAAAATCCCTCAATATCTCTCGAACTCTCTGTCACCCCTATCTGGCTACTCTGGTAGGCATAACACTCTGTAATGTTATAATGTCCCAAAATGGGGACATTACAATTTTAGCTTGGGGTGAGGGGCTATTTTCTGGTTTAGTAGGAAGAAAAAATTAGTTGTTTGAGTTCTGCAGAGGATGAATATATGGCAGCTAGCTTGGCATCATGTTAGGCTATTTGGCTTCGGAAGCTACACATGGGCTTATTTGATTATGAGTTGGATATGTTATCGCACAGATTGTAGGTTGGGCAAAGCCCCACCCAATCCACAAAAGTGGGACAACTGTGAGAGTATCTACCCACTGTCACCTTAGGTGGATACTCTCCTCACTTTAGTGATGATGGAGATCACCACAAGGGGGGAATCCTGGTGACCCTAGGGAAAATGAGATGGAAAGTGGAATAATGGAAGGTAGTACCCCTATAGGTCAAAGTAAGAAGTGGAAGATGGCTTGGGTAAGAGCCTTGTTGGTAAGGGTAGGTTGCCGAAATGAAGTGTACCTGCAGAAGAGTATGATACCTGCTCGAGACAAGACAAAATGAAGAGATACAAGCCAAAATATTCAATGGACAAGCAAGTGAAGCCTGCTGTTCTATATTGCAGTAGTAAACAAGAATATATATCAACAAGGAAAAATGTTGTTAACTGCAGAAATAACCATCCAAAATACAAAAAAATAAGTGGACAAAAAAGCACTAAACAAGCATATAATGTTCCAACACTTAAGCATAAACTTTGATGGTAAAAGAGGGTTGCTTAATGATGTTTTCAGAGATATATTAGAGCAGCCAATTGGCTGTAGCAAACAATTGCTACAACAGCAATTTCCAACCAAAATCAGCAAGTAAACTGTCAAAAGGTTAGTCAACAAGCAGTAAAACAATAATAGTGGCTTCCAAGCAAATTTCCACGGTTGAAAAGCAAGTTAAAGTAAAAGATTAAGTGTGTTTTGCTGCAGCCCTAATGGCTGTAGCTTTTGTTGGATTATAACCAGAGAAATACCAAGCCAAACAAGATGCCTTAGTGGATTGAGCAAGCTTAAGACACCAAGAAAATATTCCAACTTGAACAAATTTAACATCTCTCAAAATCACATATACCAATGCAAAGTAATTTATTTCTCCAATGCAAAGATTAGATTAGTGCCTATTTTATTGGGTTATGGAATCTTGGATGTATGAGTTGGATGTACAATATCTCTACGGGTGTAAGCCCTTTTACTCCCTAGAGCATGCAAAACCAACAAAGGTAAACCTAGGAGGTTGTAATCCCTTTTACTCCTTCTAGTAAGCTTGCAAAAAATGACTTATCAGCTAGCAAACAAGATGAAGCTTGGTGGAGACTGTATGCCTTTACACTCCTCCAAGGGTTTTAGACAAGAACAATATGAAACAAGAAGAAACTACTAACAATTGTAGAAAATTCCTTACCAATTCCACAAGATAGCAAGATAAAACTCTAATTTCACCAAGTAAATTCCATCCACATGCAAGAATAAGCCTCCAAGAAGGGTAGCACACCACTTTTCTCCACAAGAACAAGTACTAGCATCCAAAAAATTGCATAAGAGAGAGAGATGTAATTTTTCCAAGAGGGGCGAAAATTTCAGCCAAGTAGCTCTTCTCATAGGAGACAGTTATGTTTTAAAATGAAATGATGTTTGCCTTTTATTTATACAAGGACTAATAATAAAGTTTGTCCACATAGTATTAGCGTAAACCACAAAATAGGGAGGCCGACCTCCCTTATTTTGCCCCTTTACAAAATTAATTTGATTTTTACACAAAGAAACCCTAAAAGGATGACATCAAGCCCTAATTTGGTGACATCTTGGCATTTTTGGCAAGTCGTTGAGAAATATGAGGAAGTTGTTGGGCCTCCAAAGGCCTTCCCTTCATGTGCTAGGGTCTTCTCCATGGTGCAAGGGATCGTCCTCATCACAAGGTGCGAAGTGTCCATCAAATCATCACCACCACCATCAAACCCTAGCCCTAGTCAAGATTTCAAGCCTCAAAAGTGTAGTATAAGTCCTACAAAGGCAAGTCGTTGGGCTAGATAGGGCTAGGTGTCAGCTCCAAGATCTCCTCTCATGCCTCCAAAGGCAACGTCCATCCTCTGTCTTGCCCCAAGGTCTGGGTCATGGCATCCAACTTGTGGGATTCCTTGCCCAATGAAGGCCCAAGCTGGGCTTGTTCCTCCAAAACGTCCATCAAACAAGGGTCTCAAGTGAAATGTATTATGGCAAGCAAAATCACATTTAATACAAGAGCCACCTAAACATGTGCATCAAAACTACCTCATCAAATTAAGCAAGTGCTCAAAGACCCATGCAATTTGCCAAGTTTAGGTATGGGGGGGTTGTCAAGGTGACCTATTGGGTGAGTCATTCCTCAGGTCAAGGGGTGTTTCCTAGGTGGACCTTCTCTAAGCCATGTGAGGAAGATGGAATGAAATGGGGGTGAGACTTTTGGGCATGGGGTTCATTATATACAAGGGTTTGTAGTGTCTCATTTATGGGTGCTTTTGTAAAGGGTGAGCTGCACCTTCGTTTTCAATGCATCATTTTTCCAAGCCCATTTATTGCCATAAATTTATTAAATTCCAAAACAATTGGGTACTATAATTAGGTAACATAAGACTTAAAAGAAGTACTACAATGTCACTTGAATCTAGCGGTACACAAATTGCCATATGGGTAAAGCAAAGGGTATAACGTGTTGATTTTTAACTAGGCTAGGCTCAAGCATGAAGTTTATTCCAATTTTACCAGTTTACTTGAACCATAGACAATTGCAGTTACACCATAAACAATTTGCTGAAGTAACCAAGATCACAAGAAGAAATACCATGCACAAGTACACAAGAAGTATCCTACGAAACCCTTGTCAACAAGGGAAGAAAACCCAACCAATCCTTTGCTATATTCTTCAAGAGAAAGACCTCCCACACTATAAACCTATCACACAAAAGGGTGCTCACAAAACCAAGAAGGCTAGCGCCCAAGAGAGGTGCGCACTTCAGCCCTAGAACTTGTACTTGCTGAAATTTCCAAAATCACATGTGTGTTGTGTTTTCTCAATGGGGAAATCACCTTTATTTATACTAGAATGGACACATCAAAAGTGGTGTCTATTGGCACAACAGGGTCGACCTCAATAACCCAAAATATAATTAATAATTACCATATTAATTATCTTTTACTTTATGGTGGGCTGACCTGTACCCTTTACATCATAATTAGGGTTACAGGTAAGTTTGACTCTTAGACAATATAGCAAGGGATCTCACACATCCACTAGTGCTCAACCACTAGGGGCACGTCCACCTGTGCTTAGCCACAGGGATGTCCAAGTCAACAGATCTCTATCTCACTGCGTCTCAAAGGAGAATCATCAGTATACACACTCACTAGTTTTCAACCACTAGGATCACGTCCACCTCTGCTCAGTCACAGGAATGTCCTACTTAACAGATCTCTATCTCACTGAGTCTCACAGGAGAATCATCTAGAGTATCACATCATCTCAACTCTTTACATAGAGGAGAGCAGTAAACCCATCACATGGGCTCCTTCACCCCTCGTTGGGGTACACATCGTTTCATCTCAAATGATACACCCATCTCATGGGCACACAACATTTCATCTCCGTCTCAGAGAGAACGACACAACCAACTCATGGGCATCTTTCCTACACAGGGTCACACAACATTCCATCTCCGTCTTAGAGAGGAACTACACACCCATCTCATGGGCACACCCAACTCATGGGCTCTCTCTTAGGCCGACTCACTCAGTCTGTGTCCTGGAGGATGTCAAACGCAACTGTAATCATCAACACTCCCTCTCAGCTAGGGAGGCATTCTCCACCAGGCCAAGTCTATCATGAAAGTACTCAAACTTCGTCTTGGCTGTAATCATCAACAATCCCTCTCAGCTAGGGAGGTATTCTTTCCCAGGCCAAGTCTCTCACGGAAGTACTCGAACTTCGTCTTGGTAAGCGGTTTGGTGAAGATATTTGCAATCTTTTCATGGGTAGGAAGGTACTGAACGTGTACTGCTTTCCTCTGCACCATGTCTTTGATATAATGATATTTTATCTCAATGTGTTTCGATCTATCGTGAAACACAGGGTTCTCAGAGAGCTTCACATAGCTCTGGTTATCACAATGAATAATGGTAGGATCCATCTCATGATCAAATAAATCTGTTAGAAGCTTGCGAAGCCACACTGCTTCGCGGATTGGCACACTCAATGCTATATACTCTGCTTTTGCGGTACTCAAGGCCACATAGCTATGTTTCCTACTGCACGAGGAAACCATGGCAGAGCCCAAGGTAAAGCAACAACCAGATGTGCTCTTCCAGTCCACTGTTCTCCCTGCCCAATCTGCATCAGCATGTCCTTGCAAACTCAAGTCTACATCGGAGGCATATCTCAGGCCATACCCAACAGTGCTTCGTGGGTATCTCAATACATGCTTCACTGCTATCCAGTGAGTCTGTCTCGGTTGACTCGAATTGACTAAGTACATTCACTGGATAGCATATATCAGGTCTGGTGTTAACCATATACATCAGTGATCCAATCAGCTGTTGGTACAAGTGTGGATCAAACTTGCCTGAATCAACAACATTCATTTTCTTCAAATCCATCATCATCGGCGTAGGCATGGATTTGCACTCTGTCATACCTAACTTCTTCAATATCTCCATTGTATATTTTCCTTGACTCAGGAAAATCTCATCAATCCTCTGCCATACTTGTAGTCGCAAGAAGTAGTGCATCATACCCAGATCCTTCATCTCGATTTGAGAAGTCAATGCTTGCTTGCATCCAACAACAAGTCTCGGTGAGGAATAAGTCATCCACATACAGGATCAAGATTAGGCACTCGTTACCAACAATATGATAATATAGGTTTGGATCGACAACACTGTTGCTGAAGCCCAAACTCATCAAGAATCCATCCATTTTCTCATACCAAGCACGAGGTGCTTGCTTTAGTCCATATAGGGCTTTTTTCAACCTACACACATGAGATTTCTCGTTGTGTATCACGAATCCCATGTAGGCCTAACATCACTGGAAACAATGTCGTGAACGAATGGACCCCATGGTTTGGTAAAGTTGTTTAAGGTTGTCTACACCATAGAGTTGGGATCCACCACCTCTCCGACGACTCCAAGCTCGTCTCTGTTCTGGGTGTATATACCAAGGAAAGAAGTAATCGACTCATCCTCGAGCATGCGAATGCCCCTTAGTCGATCATGAAGAACCAACTTACGGTTCTCATTAGAGCTCTCATACAACTTGCATAGAGATGCCCACATCTCATATGCATAAGTCTTCCCAGTCAAGTGGGGAATGATATGATCCCTCACTACATCACAAATGGTACTCTTTGCCTTGTTGTTCCTCTTTTTGAACTCTGCCAACAAGATGGGGGCAGTGATAGGAAGAATAGGAACATGCGCCTCAACTATATCCCATAGTTCGAGGTCCTCTAAGACAAAGACGATCCTCACCTTCCAAGACGACCAGTTGCTAGGCCCAGCTAGCTTGTCCTCCACACGCATCTGAGATATTGACATCACTGCCAAACTGCGCTCACTCTGATGCTCCAACTGCAAAGGAACGACCTCACTCCTGTCAACATAGGTGTGAAAAGAGGCAAGCAAACACCGACCTCACTCCTAGCAATAAAGGTGTGAAAAGAGGTCGTGAAATACAAACTCACTCCTGTCCACACAGGTGTGAAAAGAGGTTGTCCACAAGTGTCAAAAATCAGCCCAACAAATCTACCCACAAGCTATCCACAAACTTTGTCAACAAGGTGTCCAAAATCTGCCCTGAACTGCCCACGAAAATGCTCAAAAATCAGCAAGTCTAAGCCACCAATGGCTCTGATACCATGTAGAAATTCTGAGGTCCTATGAGGCTGCCAACTAAGGTTTGTCTTTGACCTTAGTTTGTCTCTAAGTTTCAACTTTGTGGCTGTCCCGTGCTGCTGTTTTAGGACAACAAACAGTCACCAACTTTTAGCTCAATATTTTGGTGGTTAAGTGTCCTCTTGAGGTGCCCTTACAAGTGTTTTTTTATTTTTTTGGTAAGTTAGATTTGTATTAAAACCTGCTAAGCAGAAAAATTACATCTGTCAGGCTATCATAGGAGGTTGTGACAACATTGCCTTGGTGGGAAACCAATGCTGCCACATGGCTGTAAAATTCATAATGCCCATGCAAAACTTGCTAAGCTGTAAGAAAGGATCTAGATCTAGTGTGCCATGCAGGGCGAAAGTTTTGTAGGCTAGATTGTATAAACCAAAACAAAAAACTGGACTGAGCTAAGATTGAAAATCCCTAGATTTGAGGAGCCGTGCAGGGCTAAGAGCCTGTAAATTATACTAGATGAGAACACAAAAAACATAGGAAACCTGAGCTGGAAAGAGCTAGCTAGTGCTGGGGTCGAACCGCTGCTTCGAGATAACACATAACACTACCTCTAGATCTTTTAACTTTAAAATGCTGATCTACACTTCTGAGCGTGTATGAAAATGACACATGTTTTTGGTCAACATGATCCTGGAAACCCCCCCCATGGGGAATACCAATTTGGAATATTTGTCTATAAATGAGGAGAATAGGTGGTGGAATACATCAAGTACAAAATATAGATGAACTTGTTACAATAGCAACTTGTCTCAAGCTGAAATACAAGTCCAAACCAAGCAAGTGCGCCCCTCAGAAATGTTGCCAAGACCACTGAAATTGAGCCAAATGGCAACTGTGAGCTCTGAATAGAAAACCCCTCCACAATACTATGATACTAAAGTGTGGCCTCCCTCTGAAACTAATCCCACTGCAATCTGACAAGTCTAAGACCTCCCCACTGTTGATGCGCCCTCCTCCTCAAGTGCGCCCTCCTCAGAAGTAGAAGCTCCCCACTAAATAAACTGGGCACTAAGCCTGCGGGGCTCTCTCCATGTAAGGAGGCGCCCAAGATTTCATCTCCCAATGTCTGAAACCTCATCCTCTTGCTCTCTATCAAACACAAGGAGTGAACAAATGAGTGAATGGGTTCTCCTTGGCCTCTTGCGCCCTCCTTTAGGATGCATAAGGAAACCTAAGAATTGGGTGGATGAGATCATCTCATCTCATCCCTAATCAATGGTTGAGATCAACTCATCTAAATCTCAAACCAAAACCCACTTTACTTAAGTTTCCATAGTTTCACTTTATGTCTATTAATTCACCCACTTTGTGAATTAATTGTCACTTTAGGCTAAAATGACCAAATTTCACTTTTGGCTTAAATCGCCTAAGTCAAATTGAAATTAGACTTAAAGTACATGGTACATGGTACAAAGTACCTCCCTCATGTGTTTAGAAGCTCACAGACACAAGGGGACCACTTTCCAATGTACCCAAATCTCAACACTCCCTATTACCGAGGAAAGTGCCCATCACCACCAATCTCATCCCTAGAGTGGACATGGTTGCCTCCTAGCATATACTTGGTGAGTATGGCTGTACACTGATCACTGAAACTAGTCGACACAGGTCTGCTCAATTTGCGTGATCTATAGATGGAAGTGTCTCTCCACCTATGCAAGATCACTTGGACCTTGGCATCACACCAAAGATCTCCACCTTGGTCTCCCACCAAGGATATTTACCTCCTGGCATCTCGCCAACGGTCACTACTCTTGGCATCTCACTAAGAGTCACTCTCTTGGCATCTCACAAAGAGTCACCCCCTCTTGGTATCTCACCAAGAGTACCAGGATCTCAACATCTCACCAAGATCCTCAACTTGGCCTCTCGCCAAGTAGCTTCCACCTGAAGTGGATCCAGAACCTAATCTGCCAGTCTTTGTAGCCAAGTGAGGCTGAAGCCTCTGTGGTGCCCTGTCGCTGCTCCTCATCAATCTTTGATGCTCTGAAGCTATAGCACCAACTCTCTGTCTGCTCAGTAACTTTGAAACTGAAGCTATCATGGTTGGACCAGTCACCCCCTTTGAAGATGGTTTTGATGGAAACTGAATCTGATCTCCCTCTGAATCACTTCTATGAGTCGGCCGGTCCTCCTCAATTCTGTCTACCCATCTAGTGTTGGATGGTGTAATAGCAGACAAAGTAGTCACGAATGCACACTCTCTCACAAACTGATCACTGAACTCTATCTCCTTTGCTGTCGCTGTTGACACATTCTGCTGCTTCTTCTTCTTCTTGGGATACTGTTCTGCATAGTAACCCATCTCTCCACAAGCAAAGCATCTCACTGTGCTCATGTCTCTCTTTGTCCTACTGTTGCTCTCTCGTCCCTGTGGTGGGGCCCGGTTGACCGCCTCTCCAACTAGTGGGTCAAATCCATGTGCCATGAAGAGATGCATCATCAGATGCTCATTTGATGAAGACTATTTGGTTCTACATGGCATTTTTGGCCCCAACACTTCTTTTTGTAACTGGAATTTCCGCACCCCTGCATAGGTCAATAATGTAATAGGTCTACAATGGTCATAGTTAAGTCAATTACCTTGGGATCCGTTCATTGGGAGAGTCCCTTTCACCGAGGGTTTTTTATCTTCAGGTTATCAATTGGGCTTTTCAGCCTTATTGATTTCCCTTGAGTTTTTCCCTCACACTTGCAATAATTCCTCCAAAGTGGTGAACGACG
>JZKD02S1675160.1:442839-457539 GCA_000966675.3 Picea glauca | reverse complement strand
TTCTCCAAGATCCCTTTCTTGAGTAATATAAAGGAGAAACTTTGGAGGATCATTGGAAGAGCAACAAATACTTTCATTCTTGCTACATGTGAGGTAAACTTGTATGGTTTGATTTTATTTATGCATAGCCTTGATCTTGGGTAAAGTATTTTATTTGAGTAGATCTAACAAAGAGTATTCTTGTATATCTATATATGTGAATTGCTAAATAGAGTGCAAGTATTTCATCTTATTAGCACATTCCTCCATATTATCTTGGTATGCATAGATTTTGCTAAGTTTTGCAGGTTTGGCTTCAAGGGTTTCATTGGGAATGCCTCAAGGAAGAGTCCTCCCTTGAAACACAAATAAGATCCTCTTTTCTGTTTCTTTCTTTCTTGCTGTCCTTTCATACATATTTTAGCTAGCATTAACATAGTAAAGTGGTCATCTAAATCTATCTTTTCTATAAAAATTTCTATGTGAAAAATTTCTACCAAAAATAGGGATTTTTCTTCATCTTTGCTTGTTGTGTGTAGCATTCCAGCATGTATACCTTGCTGGTTTTTGCAGGTTCAGATCTGGTTGAGGGGTTTAAGTTGCCCTAATATAGCCACACAACACTCCAAGACCCTTGTCTTCAAGTGGATAACATTCTCAACCTTTCTCTTCACTTCTTCTAGCTTCTTGGGCATACTTTCTTCACTTCTTGCTGATTTTTAGTTGCTCAGAGTGTGGGATAAGGATTGGTACGGCTTACCTCCCACGTGTGAGTTTGGGTAAGATCTAGCTTTGAGTTTTCTATCTCTAAATCACTCTCTCAAGCTAGGGCGTGGGGTTAGTGAGCTTCTTCTCTTGCTTGCTTGCTTTTTCCTTTGCTTGCTTCTCTCTCTTCCTTGCTTCTCTCTCTTCCTTTCTTGGCCTCTTTTTTTCAAAGTTATCTTCTAAAGCTTAATAATTATCTACACTTTGGGAGAGGAATACCCCAATTTGTGAGGTTAGGGTTTTAATGTGCTTTTGATCTAATTATGCTTAAATGGTTGAAATCATCTAGATCTAAATCTCTCACATATTAATCTTTAAGCTTAAGCCCTTGGGCATAATCAACTCACTTAGATCTATTTGCATATTATAATATCTTTCAAGATCTATTTTGTTTTATGTCTTAATCCAACATACACTAAATGGTTTATGCATTAATGGTATAATAGACGACACTTTCTTTCATGTTTTAAAATCTTAAGGCCATTTGCCATCACACTTAAGTTAATGGTTGTTGGATAAAGTTGATAGTGTAGGTACACACTTAAATCTTCATTCTTCTCCTATTAGTGCTTTGTACTTAATGCCTCAAAACAAACATAAGATAAAGCTTGAGTCCTCTTTATTCATTTTGGCAAGTTGTTCTTGCCCTTGTGATTTGGTCTTTTTTCATAGTAAGCTACATTTGTTAATGATCTAGTGCATGGTGGTAAACTAAATCTTTATTTCAGCTATCTTTCAATGCTTTACATGTGTTAATGCTCTTCGTTTATAATCTTAAGTAACAAACTTAATAAGCTAAAGTGAGTTTCGGCCTTGGCAATAAATCACCATTTTAAAGCTTCATAAAACCACTAAAACACTCTAAAATACACCTAAAAGTCTAACCAATTGATATATATACTTAATAGACTTAATAGGGTACTTTAAACCACCACCTTCACCATCTAAAACAGGGATTGAGGAAGGCAACGGAAGGTGATAGGCCGGGGACGGTCTCACGGCGCGAAGGAGCGTCATTTTCGTAAAAACTCAATTCTGTGATCTCCTAGGATAAATGCTGTGTCTCTTGTGAATGTGTATTTCTCAGTGATCTTGTTCTTATTATGCTCTTATCTATTGAAATGCAAAGAACTATAATAATGGCATAAAACATTAACATATCTTGTGGTTTAATACTTGCGAACTTAATCTTTAAATCTTTTAACACAAGTAATACTTTGTGGTTAACTAAGTATCATAGTCATTGTGAAACACTTGTCCTTGAACTTTTAATCTTCTAAGTTTCCTTTGATTTGTGAATATTGATGTTGCCATTGAGGAGCAGTCCAATAGAGTAAGTGCTATTGGGGCATGTTAAGGCTTAATGTGTTGATGATGATAATGCTTTAATTTTCTTATATCCTGCACATACACTTGAAACATGGTTAGCTTGCTACTTTGTACCGTTGTATCTTAGCATTCTTTATTGTAAGTACTTGTATCTAGTATTCTTTTGGATCAATTATCCTTTGTAAGTAACTTGTAATTCTATTGTAACGAAACACCTTTTAATTGTAGTTGATCCTTTGCCCAACCTTAGACACTAGTCTTAGTAGACTTAGGGAAGGCTTGCTTCACATACTAACCCCGACATCTTGCATTGCTGCCTTAGCATCATAGGTTATGTTAATGTTTAAGCCATTATTATAGTTCTTTGCATTTCAATAGATAACAATAGCATAATACAAGATCACTGAGAAATACACAATCACAAGAGACACAACATTTATCATAGGAAACCCTCTAGGGGAAGAAAACCCAGCAAAACTTCCTTATTATAGATAGCCAATACAATGCCAAGAGATAACTCAAACTAAAACAAAAGTTCCTCTCCCAAGGATGCACCACTCTCTCTCCTTCTTCTGCAATTCCGAAACTTGTCTCTCAAAATGAGTAAGTGAGTTGTGTCAAAGCGAAGCGCTAGCCTCCTTATTTATATTAGACTGGCATGTGTGAAGTGTCTCTTCACTGGCAGGGCCGACTTCTCCAACTGGGTGGTTATAACCACTTCTATTATAATTCAGTGCCCCTTTAATATTTTTTGGGGCCGACTTCTTATTCTGCCTATTACAATTATCTTTTGATCAATCCGCAAAAGGGGATTTGGTCCTTTATAATAACCGACATGATCAATCCGCAATGGGGATTGATCCAATGAATAATATATCAAATAATAATAAGAATACACTTTGCAGTTACATTATTTTAACACTCCCCCTTAACAAGAAGGGTATTCTTCAGCAGCATCATGCGAGAGAGAGAGGCCTTTATCATCAACAACATCAAGTGGGTGAGAGGACAACATCATCAATATCATCTTGGAACATTGACTGACGTATCTATAAATCATCGGAAGTTTTCTTCATTGGCAGCATCGTCATTCTCAAAGGAATGCCATCATCATCTGCATCACTATGTATTAGTATAAAAACTGATACATCGTCATCATCATCATCACAGCACGAGGCTGGCTCATCATAATACAGGACTGGCTTTACATCACAGCTGTCAAGCTGGAAGCTCAGTACTTGTCTCATCTCAATGTCTTGCTTTACGTCACAACACTTAGGCTGGAAACAAGATACTAGACTGGCTTTACGTCACAGCTATCAGGCTGGAAGCACAATACTAATCTCATCTCATCGTCTTGCTTTACGTCACAACATTCATGCTGGAAGCAAGATACTAGACTGGCTTTACGTCACAACTATCAGGCTAGAAGCACAGTACTAGTCTCATCTCATCGTCTTTCTTTACATCACAACACTCAAGCTGGAAGGAAGATACTAGATTGGCTTTACGTCACAGCTATCAGGCTGGAAGCACAGTACTAGTCTCATCTCATCGTCTTGCTTTACGTCATAGCACTCAAGCTGGAAGCAAGATACTAGACTGGTTTTACGTCACAGCAATAAGGCTGGAAGCACAGTACTAGTCTCATCTCATCGTCTTGCTTTACGTCATAGCACTCAAGCTGAAAGCAAGATACTCGTCCTGCTTTACGTCACAACCCTCCTGTCGGAAGCAGGATACTAGACTGGCTTTACGTCACAACTATCCAGCCAGAAGCTCAGTGCTAGTCTCATCATATCATATTGCTTTACGTCACAACCATTAGGTCGGAAGCAAGGTACACACCTTGCTTTACGTCACAACCATCAGGTCAAAAGCAGGGTACTAGACTTGCTTTACGTCGCAGCTATACAGCCGAAAGCATAGTACTAGTCACACATTCTTGCTTCACGTCGCAACCATCAGGTCGGAAGCAAGGTACTCGTCCTGCTTTACGTCGCAACCATCAGGTCGGAAGCAGGATACTAGACTGGCTTTACATCACAACTATCCAGTTGGTAGCACAGTTCTAGTCACATCACATCATCTTGCTTTACGTCACAACCATCATGTCGAAAGCAAGAGATGTCTCATCTCAACATCTACTCCCCCTTTCGAGGAGGTTCCTTTCGAACTATACCAAGCTTATCTTGAAAGTACTCAAACTTTATACGAGATAGTGGCTTGGTCAACACATTAACAACCTTTTCATCCATGCTAATGTACTGGACCTTTTAAGGCTCCTCTTTGCACCATGTTACGGATGTAATGATATCGGATCTCTATGTGTTTCGACCTGTCGTGGACTACATGATTCTCTGTCATCTTTATGCAGCTCTGGTTGTCACATAGGATCAAGGTTGCTGTCCTCTCTAAGTCAAATAGGCCGATCAACAACTTTCGAAGCCATATAGCTTCGCAGCTGGCAGAACATGCAACAATGTATTCTGCTTCCGCTGCGTTGAGAGCAATGCTAGATTGCTTCCTACTCTGCCACGAGATCATAGCTGGTCCCAAACTGAAACAACATCTTGAAGTACTTTTCCTGTCAGAAACACTACCTGCCCAATCTGCATCAGTATATCCAATCAATGTGAAATCATGATCTCCATCATAGCTGAGACCACAATCTATTGTACCCTTAAGGTACCTCATCACATGTTTTTCAGCCACTAAGTGAACATGTCTGGGTTCTACCAGAAACTGACTCAAGGTGTTTATGACAAAACAAATGTCTGGTCTGGTGTTCGTCAGGTACATCAGCGATCCAATAATCTGTCTGTACAGTGGCATCAATCAATTTTGACGAAGTGTCGACCAACAGCTTCAGCTTCGCTTCCATGGGTGTATTCATGGGCTTGCACTCCAACATGTCGAATCTCTTCAGGATTTCGACCGTATACTTCCCTTGGTTAAGGAAGATCCTCTCAGGACTCTGCCATACCTCAAGACGTAAGAAATAATGCACTAGGCCAAGGTCTTTCATTTCAAATTCCGAGGCAAGTCTCTTTTTACATTCGATGATGAGATTTTTTTCTCCAGTTAAGAATAAGTCATCCACATATAGCAGTAAGATTATTGGCTCATTATTCATGACTTTGAAGTAGAGGTTAGAGTCTGCTTTACTCTTGGTAAAGCCTAAGCTCGTCAAGAAACTGTCTATACGGCCATACCAAGCTCTAGGAGCTTGCTTCAATCCGTATAAGGCCTTCTTCAATTTGCAGACATGAGACTACTTGTCTTCAACCTCAAATCCTTGGGGTTGCTCTATATACACTTCCTCTTCGATGACACCATTAAGGAAAGCTGTCTTTACATCCATCTGGTGCAACTTCCACTTCATCTTATCTGCAAGAGCTATGATGGTTCTGATCGAAGTGTATCTGGCTACATGAATTAATGTCTCTTCATAGTCAATGCCTTCTTTCTGAGAAAAGCCACGAGCGACAAATCTTGCTTTATACTTCTCAATACTTCCATCAGCAACGTGTTTTATTTTGAAGAGCCATTTGGAGGATACCACATCTTTACTCTTCGGTCCGGGAACTATTTCCCATACTTCGTTCTTCATTGTGGATTGGTATTCCTCTGTCATGGCATCTGCCCATTCTTTCCTCTGAATGGCTTCTTCAAGTAGGTAGGCTCCTCCTCTAGAAGATCGCACATCAAAGCCGTATAACTGGAGAATGGCTTTGGTTTTTTACCTGTCTCGTGGTTCCTTCGGGAACACCATACTTCTCTCCATCTTGAATAAGCTTTCTAGCCCAGGCTGGCTTCCTTTTATGGAGGATCCTCATCTGAGGAGATTCTTGAACTTTTATCAGGTCACGATCTTCTAGTGATTCCTCATCAGGGGAAGTTACGACTTGCCTCACTGGTTCAACAACTCTGGGAACCTTCCTCACTGGTTCTGTAGTCTTGGGGATTACGGGTTCCTCTTCATATACTTCTTCAAGATGGCATCGTTTAAATTTCTTGAGCACTGCATCTTCATCAATGGTCACATCCCTGATGATCTCAATGTGATGGTGACCTGGTATATAGATTCTGAAGGCCTTGGAAACCTCACAGTATCTTGCAAATATTCCCTTCTTTCTTGAAGGTTCCAACTTGTTTCTCTTCTCTTTCGGTATATGAATAAATACTGGGCAGCTCTGGGAATTTACGACTTCCCTCACTGGTTCTGCAGCTCTGGGAACCTCCCTCATTGCAGTACTGGGGATTACAGTTTCCTTTTCATATACTTCTTCAAGTTGGCATAGTTTATATTTCTTGAGCGTTGCATCTTCATCAAAGGTCACATCCCTGCTGATCTCAATGTGATGGTGACCTAGTATATAGATTCTGAAGGCCTTGGAAACTTCACAGTATATGAATAAATACTGGGCAGCCAAATATTTTGAGATGGCTTACCTTTGGCTTCTTTCCGGTGTACATCTCTTCCAGGGTCTTGAGCCCAAGTGCACTATGGGACAATCGGTTCTGCACATATACAGCTGCCATTGTTGCTTCTGCCCATAAGCACATAGGAAGATGTTGATCATGGATCATAGTCTTCACAGCTTCCATTATTGTTCTGTTCTTTCATTCAACTACACCGTTTTGTTGGGGATTATAGGGAGTAGTGATTTTCCCCTTGATCCCAACATCTTTGCAAAAGTTCACGAACTCTTTTGAGGTGTATTATCCTCCATTATCTGACCTGAGTATCTTGATCTTTCTCTCAGAAATATTCTCTATCAAGTCTTTGAATTCACACACACATCTGAATGAATGAGCTCTATGACTCTTTCTGCCTTGCTGTCTTTCTTCAGAAACGGGTTCTTGATGTTCTTCCCTTGTGCACATCCATTGCATACGCCTTCATGGTCACCTTTGAGTTTTGGTTAACCTGTGACCGCTTTGCATATGTATGGTAGCGCCTTGTAGTTGATGTGAGCTAATCTTCTATGCCAAAGTTCACATGGATTCTTCAATGGTGTGGGTCATGGAAGCTTCTGAGTGACCCTTTAGTTTATGCAAGCCACCTTCTTTTCCAATGATGATTGCTTCATTTATGGTGTCTCCTTTAGCACGTTGCCTTCTGCAACCTTCACTATAGCTTTCTCAGGGTTATTACATGTGACCTGGAGTAAGGTCAACAAAACAACAAGCAAGAATAATATCCTTCTGATAATATAAAGCAATAGCACGAACAATCATCACAATAGCTTTAGAGCTATCACTTATAATTTATCTGAAGCAAAGATTAAAGGTAAGGAATACAATACGAAATGAGGTCAACACTCTCATAGTGTTGTGACCAAGCATTTTTCCATCGAAACCTGGAACTAACACACGAGGTTTCTCCTAGAGGAGGTGTTAGTTGTATCAAGCAAAGCATTTACCTCTATATGTTCACATGCTATCAAGTATAATACTTTACGATGACTGCTATCTCAACTATAGTCATCAACTTGTCATGTGTACCTTTGAATCTTATTAATCTTGATTAATCAAACCTGGAGCCTTGTCTTCAAGAATGAGTGCTTGCTTTTCTTCCAGGTCTCCTTCACTCAAGTGACGAGTGCTTTCTTCAACCTGTCTTCTGTACTGAGACAATACGCTATCTTGACAGAAGGTTAGGTTAGAGGATAAGCTCTATGATCAACTTTTAATTCTTCTAATAATTTGATCATATCTTCAACATGCAACATTGATCAAGATAATGTTATGACAAATAGATGCATATTAAAATAATCACACCTGGGTTGCATCATTCCTTTGAATGTGCTGGATCTTGAGATCCTTCTGGATCTATGGCAAGAGATCCCTTTTCCTGCAAATACACTTTAAAGTTTAACCATTTAAACATATGTGAGTACATACCTCTGATAGCATTTGTAGTTGGTGGCACCATCTGGCAACAACGATAATCATTACTAACTCTTTAAAAACTTCAAGGGTGACTGCAACTGGTAGTACGGCTGTAACTGCAACTGGTACTGCAACTGCAACTGGTTCTGAGACTACAACTGTAACTACAACTGCAACTTAGGGTTTTATGAGAAAACCCTAATTTTTCAAGCTTCGAATTTTGAAATTTTGATCCAGGGGATAGATGCGCTGAGCTGAGGCGAGTTAGCTGGTGCAGTCAGATTTCTGAAAATCCAACTTTTACCCCCTCAAACTTGATCTGTGGATTTCTGGACTAGTGCTTCTGGTTTTCTGGTACTTCTGGTACTCTGGTACTTCTGGTACTCTAGTTTTCTGGTACTTTGTGAAAACTAGGGTGTCACTTTCCGGGAGATCTAGCCACTGAAAAGGTGCACTGAAGGTGCCAAAATGATCCTTGGGGGAGGGCGCACTTTTCTAGGTGGTTTTAAGGATGAAATACTTTTCCAACAAAAAGCCCTAATTTTCATGTACGACAACAGTGACGTTTTTCACTTTTCTCTTGTGAAAGATTCTCTCTTCAGCTTGGCTCTGATACCATGTTAATGTTTAAGCCATTATTATAGTTCTTTGCATTTCAATAGATAAGAATAGCATAATACAAGATCACTGAGAAATACACAATCACAAGAGACACAACATTTATCCTGGGAAACCCTCTAGGTGAAGAAAACCTAGCAAAACTTCCTTATTATAGATAGCCAATACAATGCCAAGAGATAACTCAAACTAAAACATAAGTTCCTCTCCCAAGGATGCGCCACTCTCTCTCCTTCTTTTGCAATTCCGAAACTTGTCTCTCAAGATGAGCAAGTGAGTTGTGTCTAAGTGAGGCGCTAGCCTCCTTATTTATATTAGACTGACATGTGTGAAGTCTCTCTTCACTGGCAGGGATGACTTCTCCAACTGGGTGGTTATAACCACTTTTATTATGATTCAACACCCCTTTAATATTTTCTGGGGCTGACTTTTTATTCTGCCTATTACAATTATCTTTTGACCATTCCGCAAAAGGGGATTTGGTCTTTTATAATAACCGACATGATCAATCCGCAATGGGGATTGATCCAATGAATAATATATCAAATAATAATAAGAATACACTTTGCAGTTACACTATTTTAATAGGTTAGACTCCCCCCTTTAACCTTAACAAATTAAAATCAACTCCTATAACTTAAACTCTAAATCTTATCTAGAAACTAGGGTCTACCCCCCTTGGCTTCCCTAGGAGTAAGCCTAGACAGAAGAGGTTCCGGTCAAAGTGACAGCGTGGGCTGTGAACCTAGGCATTGTGCCTCCAAGGACACATTAAGTGAGCCAGTCTTAGCTCACGTCTGCAAGTGTGTATAAGGACGACAATAGGCCCCAAACTTGGGACCCTGCCAACCTCCCCGGCTGGTCATTCTTCTTGCCCTTTGTATAAAGAGCAAGGTCCTCATCATCCTGACTTGGCTGCTGCTGTCTAGAGGCCTTTGCTAATAGTCTAGTCCCCTTCTGGACGAAGTCATCCCACATCCTCTCCCATGTAGGCATAACCTCCCTAGCAATAATGCCGCGAACGAATGGACCCTATGGTTTGGTAAAGTTGTTTTAAGGCTGTCCTTACCATAGAGTTGGGATCCACCACCTCTCCAACGGCTACAAGCTCGTCTCTGATCTGGGTGTATCTACCAAGGAAAGAAGTAACCAACTCATCCTCGAGCATGCAAATGCTCCTCAGTCGATCATGAAGAACCAACTTCCGGTTCTCATTAGAGCTTTTATACAACTTGCATAGAGATGCCCACATCTCATATGCATAATTCTTCCCAGTCAAGTGGGGAATGATATGATCCCTCACTACATCACAAATGGTCCTCTTTGCCTTGTTGTTCCTCTTTCTGAACTATGCCAAGAAGATGGGGGCAGTAACAGGAAGAACAAGAACAAGCGCCTCAAATATATCCCATAGTTTGAGTTCCTCTAAGAGAAAGACGATCCTCGCCTTCCAAGGCGACCATTTGCTAGTCCCAACTAGCTTGTCCTACACACGCATCTGAGATACTGACATCACTGCCAAACTGCACTCACTCTGATGCTCCGACTGCAAAAGAATGACCTCACTTTTGTCAACATAGGTGTGAAAAGAGGCAAGCGAACATCGACCTCATTCCTAGCAATATAGGTGTGAAAGGAGGTTGTGAAATACAACCTCACTTCTGTCCACGCAGGTGTGAAAAGAGGTTGTCCACAAGTGTCAAAAATCAGCCCAACAAATTTGCCCACAAGTTGTCCACAAACTCTATCAACAAGCTGTCCAAAATTTGCCTTGAACTGTCCACAAAAATGCTCAAAAATCAACAAGTCTAAGCCACCAATGGCTCTGATACCATGTAGAAATTCAGAGGTCCTATGAGGCTGCCAACTAAGGTCTGTCTTGGACTTTAGTTTGGCTCTAAGTTTCAACTTTGTGGCTATCTTGTGCTATTGTTTTAGGACAACAAACAGTCACAAACTTTTAGCTCAATATTTTGATGGTTAAGTGTCCTTTTGAGGTGCCCTTGCAAGTGTGTTCTTTACTCAATGTTAGCACATGCAATATACATCAAAACACATAACACTACCTCTAGATATTTTAACTTTAAAATGTTGATCTACACTTCTAAGCATGCATGAAATTGACACATGATTTTGGTCAACATGACCCTGGAAAAACCCCCCATGGGGAAAACCAGTTTGGAATATTTGTTTATAAATGAGGAGAATAGGTGGTGGAATACAACAAGTAAAAAATATAGATGAACTTGTTACAATAGCAACTTGTCTCAAGCTGAAATACAAGTCCAAACCAGGCAAGTGCGCCCCTCATTAATGCTGCCAAGATCACTGAAACTGAGCTAAATGTCAACTGTGAGCTTTGAATAGAAAACCCCTCCACAGTACTTTGATACTAATCCCACTGCAATCTGACAAGTCTAAGACCTTCCCATTGCTGATGCACCCTCCTCCTCAAGTGTGCCCTCCTCAGAAGTGGAAGCTCCCTACTAAATAAACTGGGCACTAAACCTACTGGCTCTCTCCATGCAAGGAGGTGCCCAAGCTTTCCTCTCCCAATGCTTGAAACCTCATCCTCTTGCTCTCTCTCAAACTCAAGGAGTGAACAAATGAGTGAATGACCTCTCCTTGGCCTCTTGCACCCTCCTTTAGGATGCATAAGGAAACCTAAGAATTGCTTGGATGAGATCATCTCATCTCATCCCGAATCAATGGTTGAGATCAACTCATTTAAATTTCAAACCAAAACCCACTTTACTTAAGTTTCCATAGTTTCACTTTATGTCTATTAATTCACCCACTTTGTGAATTAATTGTCACTTTAGGCTAAAATGACCAAATTTCACTTTTGGCTTAAATCTCCCAAGTCAAAATGGAATTAGACATAAAGTACATGGTACATGGTACAAATTACCTCCCTCATGTGTTTAGAATCTCACAAACACAAGGGGACCACTTTCCAAGGTAGCCAAATCTCAACATGAAATTTAGGTCCTCCTTAAGGTTGCTTTGCTGAAATTTTAGGCGCACATGTTGAGGAAGGCTAAATCTTGGAGTATTTTGACAATTTTCTTGGTGGAAGTGTTCAACTAGGGGTTTTCTTGATTATTGTTGATGAATGTAAGTGATATTTCTGCAATTCTTCTTAATTGAATGGTTATAGTTTATTTCTCTTGCATTTACATTAAAGATTATGAAATTGCTTGACTAAACCCTAGGAAGACTAGCACATGTTATTGTCCTAGCTTCAAAAGCCTTCGCCTACTAGATCTTGTCAAAAGGCCATTTTTCTTAAAGCATGTGCTAAGGCCTTGCCATTGCAACACCTTAAGTACCATTGCTTCATCTTAGTCGTTTTTTGCTTCATCTTTGAGCTAAGGAGGGAGGAAGTTTTTCTAAGGCCTAGGGTTACCTACACCTGAGTAGCTAGTTTCCCTTAGGGTTTGATAATTGAAGCCTTGGGTTACCAACACTCCAATCTATCATTCTCTCTTGTCCTTGACTCTCCTACTATCATTTTCTTCAACATTAGTTGCCATGTTCATTGACTATATTTGCCCTAAAGCAATAGTCTAAGTCCTCCTTTGAGTAATTGATCAAAAAACCATCAAAACCTATTCTTTGAGCAACCTACTAACACTTTCTGACCTTGGAATAGCCTAACCTACAGACTATATCGTTGTTGTTACTAAAGTAAGCTACAACCATTAAATGCAGCATTAAAAGCTTATAAAAAAAATCGAAAAGGCTGATTTAATCATTGTGTTGTTTGCTTCCAACAAATGCTAGTATTATGATTTCAATGGTTAATGATTCTTAGTCATTTTTAAAGCCTATTGGAAGGCATTTAATATGAAGTATTGCCTAATAAATATTCCTGTTATAATTTTTTGTTTACTTCATCATATTCAACAAATTACTTTTATCGAGAAAGTCTATGGTTTTATGAAGTGCTAACCCGCAAGTGTACTTGCAAATATATATGGTTTCTTGTTGCTTTGTTCCGAGCAGGTACACTTTGACATATTATCTCTTCATTGGTTATAAAACTGGGCTTTTTGATCGATGGTGACTTGTGAGAGGGGATCTTTATCTAGCCACTTTGACTTTGCCTTCTCAAACCCCTGGGTCACCCAAGATGTCTCCCCTGGGCCTACCACCCTAAATAGAAAGAGACATCGTATTGAGGTGACCGTGATAGGATAGTCTCTCGTTATGCCAATTTCTCTCCTTTAACCTTTTCTACTATCAAAGTACAAATTGCGCGATAACATTTTGGCGTCGTTGTCGGGGAACATTGAGTCATTTCTCTTCAAGACGACACTTTTCGGTAAGCCTTTCCTCAAAATCCTTTAATTTGCAAAGCTTACCTGGCGACTCCACTGAGGGTGATCCCCTCATCTCTTTGATAGTTTCAAGAAAATTATCTGACGACTCAACTAACTGTTTCCTAGGTGCCACATTACTCTCAATTCTGTGATATTTCCAAGTTTTGGGATCATGGTGTTTTGGGAACAAAATGGTCAAGCATACCCGATTTCAAAAGTTCGACTATTGATTTCAAAAGTCTTCAAGGATGCCCGATTTGTTTTGATACAAAATGGTCAAGAAACCCTCCAAGATTTGAAGGTGGCCTCACAACTCCTCACATTGTAGAATTTTTGAAGTATATAAGCGAGATAGTATTGGGAGGGAAGGATGTTCTGGTAAAATTATTCATACTCTCTCTACCATCCTTTTTGCAAGATTGGTTTAAAGGTTGTTGTAAAGATAGGGGTATATCATCTTTCGTACACCTCATCAGTAGGTTTATTGACTTTGTCAAACCACATTGCCAAACGTATTTCAAAATATCACAATGGCCTTAGAGGATGAAGGATTCACCACTGAGATTGTAGAAGATCTCAGGGATGTATATCATGCTCAATACCAAGATCCGTCTGATATGAAAGAAGAGATTTATGAAGGAAATTGTAAACCCCTTGAAGAGGAGCAGGATTTCTCCCATGATTCGATAGAATGCAGTGAAACTAGAGAAGTGAATTATGAGGATGAAGCACTGGTAATAGCTCCTCCATTCGACGAAGCTCTCCAAGATCCTATATCTTATGCACAAGATGAAGAGAATGAGGTGAGTTATTTTTCTTTCCAATTTTTTGATAATACCTTATGTTATCGCACAGTTTGTAGGAGAGGTTTAGGTAGCTTGAAGTCAAGGCTCAAACTGGCGTAACAGGAGCTTCCCCACCCACTATCACCTCGATGGGGAGCTCTTACTATTTAGGGTGGCTAATCCCAAGGGAGACGTCCCTAGTAATCTGGGGTTCTGAAGGAGAAGGATCAAGGGTTTAAGGCTTCAAAAGTTAAGGTAAGCTTTCCCTTCACAGATTACTGCCAAAATGATAGTCAAGGAGAAGATCTTCCACTGAAATGGCACCTGTTTGCGAGACAAGGCAAATAAAACTAAAAGAATGTGCTGCAGTGGTTAGTACTTCAAAGTATTAATGACTATCTTCAATACATATGAGCAATAGTACATGTAATTATTGATGTAGTCAATGATTGCAAATAAAGACTGTCACTTCTTCAATAAATACACAAGAGATATTGGCATTTAATGTATAAAATCAATCTTTATTATATCACAATGCAATAAATATGCTCATACATCAATATTGTTGCTGCGTCACTATTGCAGATTTAGGGTGACGTCAGCTCTAGTATTAGGTCAATTTTTGAAGGCAATGAGAGGAACGTTTTGTCAAACAAGTTTATGAAGATAATCAACAACTCAAAGCCTATCAAAAGGGGTGACAATGTCAAAACATTTTAAGGCCAAACAAGGGTTTTAATAAGTATGACGTCACCTATATTGTTGCTGGTTAGGGTCAGGTTAGCTAATCAAAGAGGATAACGTTTTGCTAAATTATCCAATGAAAATGCTTAATACCTCTATGGCTATCAAGGGATGAGTGAGCCGCAACTTTTAGTCCAAACACAAGTTCAAATAAGGCAAGACGTCATCAGCTACTAGGGTTAGTCTAGACGCTAGGGTTAGTTAGGGTTTCAATTAAAGAGTGTTTAAAAGAATTGTTTTAGCACAAAAAGCTCAAC
>JZKD02S1675160.1:417948-431591 GCA_000966675.3 Picea glauca | reverse complement strand
CTGCCAAGGTGACAGTGTGGGCAGGGACTTAGACATTGTGTCTCCGAGGGCACACTAAGTGAGCCGGACTTAGCTCACGTTTGCAAGTGTGCATTAGGGCGACAACAGGTCCTATGTGCACTAGTAGGGGGGGGATGTAGACTTTATCTTGAGGTGCCTCAAATGGTCATATGAAGGAACCAAGACATTGGTTTCATGAGGAAACCTCGATATGTCTTATTAGACTTTGGTTCCATGAGGGAGCCTCGATATGTCTTAGACATTGGTTTCATGAGGGAACCTCGATATATCATGTATGGTCCAAAATGACTTAGCATGATTAACAATTACCTACATTTATGTGGGTAGAGGAATCCATGACTGCAGTGTATGTTCAGAACAAAAATCCTCGAGGAACATGACTCCCGAGGAGACCTTCACCAAAGTGAATCCTGAGGTTGGACACTTCAAGATATTTGGGTGTTCAATATACATTCATGTACCCAAGGAGAAAAGGACCAAGCTAGACCATTCAGGTAGAAAGGGTATATTTGTGGGGTACAATGAGTCTTCGAAGGAATAATAGATCTATAACCCTGGTCAGAGACAGAAAGCGATGGTACCTTCCGAGAGAGCAAGATACCTCAAAGATATTTGTGCTATGCCGCAACTATGAGCCACATCATTGATTCTAAACCTTCCTGTTATGAGGAGGCAACTAGTCATCCAGTATGGAGAGAAGATGCCATGATGGAGGAGTATCAGTCCATCGTGAAGAATGATGTGTGGGATATTGTTTCGAGACCTGAAGGGAAGTCTGTAGTGACTTCCAAATGTATCTGTAAGATCAAACATACAGCTGACGGAAGCATCGAGAAGCACAAAGCAAGATTTGTTGCTAGAAGATTCTCTTAGGTGGAGGGAATAGATTATGAGGAGACATTTTTTCTTGTTGCTCGATACACTTCTATCCGGACAATTATTGCCCTCGCAACATCCATGGGTTGGAAACTACATCAGATGGATGTGAAGACAACCTTTCTCAATGGAGAGATTAAGGAAGAAATATACATCGAGCAACTAGATGGTTTCGTCATACATGAGAAGGAGTCTCATGTGTGTAGGTTGAAGAAGGCCTTGTATGGACTCAAGCAACCACCTCGATCCCAACCTGTACTACAAGACTGATAATGGTGAGTCCCTGATTTTGGTCGTCTATGTTGATGATTTATTCCTCACCGATACAGAGAACCTTATTGTTGAATGCAAGTATGCATTGGCCTCTAAGTTTGAGATGAAGGACCTTGGTATGATGCACCATTTCTTGGGACTAGAGGTGTGGTAGAGAATTGATGAGATCTTCCTAAGTCAGGGGAAGTACACAGTTGAGATATTGAAGAAGTTTGAGATGTTAAACTTGAAGCCCGTGGCTACACCAATGATGACGAATCTGAAGAAACTAAGTGTGTCTTCTTCCGATTATGACGAAATTGATCCAACTCTGTATAGACCGCTGATTGGATAATTGATGTATATGGTTAACACCAGACCAAATATTTGCTATGCAGTGAGTGCACTTAGCCAGTTTATAAGTCAACTGAGATGGACACAGTAGATTGTTGCGAAGCATGTGTTGAGATACTTGCGAGGCACAATTCGACATGGTCTGAGATATACTTCCAGTATTGATACGATATGGCAGAAATATATTGACTTTGATTGAGAAGGGAGTGAAGTGGACAAAAAGAGCACCTTCAGGTGTTGCTTCGCTTTGGGATCTTCCATGGCTTCCTACTGTAGCTGGAAACAAACTTATGTGGCTTTGAGCACAACAGAAACAGAGTACATTGCATTAAGTATGATAGTCCGTGAAGCAATGCGACTTCACAATCTCCTTGCAGATTTATTTGAACATGTGCTGGATTCCACCATTATTCATTATGGTAACCAAAGTTGTATGAAGATCTCTGATAATCCAGTGTTTCATGACAAATCGAACCACATTGAGATCAAGTACCATTACATCTGAGACATGGTGCAGAGGAAGGAAGTATTGGTGTAGTACCTTCCTACAGATGAGCAGGTTGTTGATGTTCTTACCAAACTAGAACGAAGTTCAAGTACTTCTGTGACAGACTTGGCATGGCAGAGAATGCCTCCCTCGCTGAGAGGGAGTGTTGATGTTTGCAGCTTCCTGAGACATTCTCCAGATCGTAATCCTCTGTGACTGAGTTGAGTTGATCTGTGATGACACTTATCCGAGAAGGGATAAGTAGGGCACTTATCTGAGAAGGGATAAGTGCGGTTGGGCTTATAACCCAACGTCCTTGTGGAGAGTACATGGGGACATGTCAAGGGTGTTGACCCTTGATGTCACACACTATGGGAGTTGACCCTAGTGTTTCTAGAGGGTGTAGCCTCTATAAGTCCACATGGAGTGCCATGTGTGACAGACATTTTCCAGATCGTACTCCTCTGTGACTGAGTTGAGTTGATCTGTGATGACACTTATCCGAGAAGGGATAAGTGGGGCACTTATCCGAGAATGGATAAGTGTGGTTGGGATTATAACCCAACGTCCCTTGTGGAGAGCACATGAGGACATGTCAAGGGAGTTGACCCTTGACGTCACACACTATGGGAGTTGACCCTAGTGTTTCTAGAGGGTGTAGCCTCTAGAAGTCCACATGGAGTGCCATGTGTGAAATTTTTTCTCAAAATCGTACTACTCTGTGAATTGAGTTGAGTTGATCTGTGAGGACACTTATTCGAGAAGGGATAAGTGCATTTGGGATTATATCTCATCGTCCCATGTGGAGAGAACATGAGGACATGTCGGGGGAGTTGACCCTTGACGTCTCACACTATGGAGAGTTGACCCTAAGTGTTCCTAGAGGGAGTAGCCTCTAGAAGTTCACATGGGAGTGCCATGTGTGACAAACCTTTTGCTACTATGGTGGTTGTGTACCACTGGAAGAGACTGTGTGTCTATGGATAGTAGTTGTGTACTACTATGGAAAGATACCTCCCTAGCTAAGAGGGAGTGTTGATGTTTCAACATCGGGCGAAACTTCTCTTAGATTGGGCTGTAGACCAAGGGAGATAGGATACATTTATCATAATAGTGCACTTGTGGTAAATGGGCCCAGACGTAGTCCTTCCTTTATCATGACAAGGAATAATATGGACTCGAGGTGCTTGAAGTGCTTTCCACGTGTCAGTTAGCATCAAGCCGACATTCACTCATAGGTGTGTATGTATGGTGAAAGATCCTGGTGTGGTCTTTGTCCTAGTCATGGTGATTTGACAAGGAATGATAAAGACTCAAGATGCTATATGCTATTATGTGCGGACCCAAAGTGAGCCTAATCTTAGAGAGAGTTGATTAGCTCACATAGAGAGCCGCAAAAGGAGTTTCTCCTCAGTTCAGGTGGGAGAGAGATGTCTCCCAAGACTGACAGACAAGTGTCATTAGTCTAGGGTGAAGTTTGGTTACTTCAAATACAAGCTTGGCATGTTGCAGAATGTCTCTCTCGTTTAGAGGGAATGTTGATGTTTGGACAACATCGGGAAGACATTCTCTTAGAATAATAATTAATAATATAATTATTGATTATTAAATATCATATATATAATGAGTAAATGATAATAATAATTAATTATTGATTATTCAAGGGACGCATCCTTTCGTGGATGGTCACCGTATGTTCCCTATATATGGAACGCTCATCATTATAATAATATATCGATCATATCTCATATGAATAAAACCAACAGGGAGGAGGCCAACAATACGTTGTACCAGGCAGCCAACAATAGGCCTTTCTCAGGACGAGTCGTACAACAAGCAAGAGGGGTGAATGAGGGTCTTATGACCTTATCAAGGATAGGTCAAACTCGACCGTACAACCCAACAAGGAACAAGGTTGATTTCATGCCGAATTTTTAGCTAATAGCAGGCCATACCAGGGGTCGTACAACTACAACAAAGGAGTGCTGAGATAGTTGGGTCATACGGTGCCTGAGAAGAGCAAAATTTTTACAAGAAATTTTCTATAAGAAATTTCTTAATTGTACTTGTAATAATTCCTCTGAAGCCTCAATAAAGCCCCCCTTTGTTGGTTTTCCGCACCCTGGGGTTTCCAAGGTAATTTTTCTGTGTATGTGTGTGATTGAATTTATTTATGTTGTGCAAGCATGTCTTATATACTCAGCTGTGTTAAATTAGCATAATTAAGATTTTATTTTTATTTTAATAATTTTTGGAGTTGAAGACTATTGGCTATTTCATCGTATGTTGGGTGTTAGAAGTTCAACATGAAGCATAAATAAGAAATCAAACACAATGTGCACACGTAATTTCTTGGTAAAATACACTTGGAAAAGCCCCTAAGGGAAAACTAGTACCTGGGTTGATTTTATTAAGATAAATCATGGGCTCCCTTCCTGGGATAATGGCCCACCTTAGGAAAATACAAATCAAAAAAATAGCCTAGCCTATCACTCCCAACTGCTACTCCTTTGTTGCCCTTTTTCTCTTTTCCCTTGACCCCTCCCCTGCGTACTTTGATGAAATTCCTTCTCCGCCCAATCATTGAGATCTCTTATCTCACTGTGTGTGTCTCCTCCTCTCACGTAGGTTGCCTTTTATAATCTTGAGTTTACCCTAAATCCAAAACCCCAGATCTCTAAAGTGATCAATGGCTGAGATTTGATCTCACCATCACTTTAGATCTAATGGTTAGGATTTGACTTAAAAGTAAACTCCATTAATTACAAAAGTACATTCACTTTAATAATGTACACGTAATTCTTAGTAAAATACAGTTGAAAAAACCCCTAAGGGAAAACCAGTACCCAGGTTGATTTCATTAAGATAAATCGTTGGTTCCCTTCTTGGGATAATGGCCCACCTTAGAGAAATACAAATCAACAAAATAGCCTAGCCTATCACTCCCGACTGCTACTCCCTTGCTTCCCTTTTTCTCTTTTCCCTTGACACCTCCTCTGCGCACTTTGATGAAAGTCCTTCTCCGCCCAATCATTGAGATCTCTTATCTCACTGTGTGTGTCTCCTCCTCTCACATAGGTTGCCTTTTATAATCTTGAGTTTACCCTAAATCCAAAACCCTAGATCTTTAAAGTGATCAATGGCTGAGATTTGGTCTCACCATCACTTTAGATCTAATGGTTAGGATTTGACTTAAAAGTAAACTCCATTAATTACAAAAGTACATTCACTTTAATAATCACTTTATTAAAGTGAATCGCCTAAGTCTTGAGAGGTAATAAGGATGACTTCCATATGTTAGACACAAAACCGATGTGGAAGTACATTTCTGATGCTACAAACATCAACACTCGTTCTTAGCGAGGAAGGTACTTCTTGAAGAGCCACCTGGAATTGGTTCTTCCTTCGACTCTAGTAGAATGTTGCACACGTCATCCTACACGATGACATCCCTCCAACCCTACCAGTCAGTTGCTTCCTGGACACTGGAAGTCACGGAATCGATGACATTGCATATAAGTGCCATGAAGTTTGGAAGCTTCGTCAAAGATATGCTCTCCCTTAATATTCTCCTAGGAGCCTCCTCCTGCTCCTGAGCATCCATCAATCTCATATTGTACCAACTCGGTCTCTTGGCAGAACTAGAAGGGGCTAACTCTCTCTTTCGATCTGAAGGTTGACTCCCCACACTGGAAGTCTGTGAACTGTACTAACCCTTTGGAGCCTCCTACTTGTCGTCCTCTTCCATTGACATGGATCCATGATCCAAGTTCCCCTTGGATCCTTTACAGGTTGGCCCTGCAACCTGTATACCTTGCCCTCTCTGACACCATTCTTGATTGTTGTGTCAGTGCTAGCTCCCTCTGAATGCATGAACACTTGTCTATTCTGGAACAAGACTACATAACCCTTGTCCTCCAAAGCCGAGACTGAGAGCAAATTCCTCCTCAGCTTTGGGACATACAACACATCTGCCACCTCCAGAAAAACTCTTGACTCTAGCTAGAACCTCACTGTCCCAACTCCCTATACACCACACTTGGTATGAGTGCCAAGTTCCACATGTATATCTGAGTCTGTCTCTGACCAACTCGTGAACAACTCATGTCTCTGCATCATGTGACGAGAAGCCCCACTATCTAGAAAGACAAGAGACTAGCGAGAACTCCTTCTTGAACTTCTCAGCAAACTCCTTGACTTGAGCTTCTGCAGATGCTACTAGCTGATGAGATTTACTCTTCATTTTCTTCTTGTTTAGACACTGTGAAGCATATTGGCCACTCTTGTGGCAAGCAAAGAATTTCACTTTTCTCAGATCCTTCTTCTTCCCATCTTGTGAAGTTGACTCTCCTCCTGTATTCTCCCTGCTCCTGCTTGCCTAACTGGCAAGGGCCTAATTCTCATCATCACTAATCTGTTGGCATGCTAGTGATTCCTCTTTAATCTCCTCCTGGATGAAATCATCCCATAGCCTATCCAAATATGGAAGTTTCTCCTGTGCAACGATGCCCTTTATGAATGGGGGCCATAGCTTAGAAAAACCATTCATGGTCGTCCTCACCAACTCCTCATTTGACACGACTTCCCCAACAACTACCAACTGATCACGTACCTGAGTGATCTTGGTGAGATAACTGGTCATCGTATCTAATTTCGTCATCTTGGTGTCTTTGAGCTTCTCCCTCAATGCCATCTTCATGTTTGTATTGTTGCGTTGAAATAGGTTCGTCGGAGCTATAAACATCTCCTTGACTGACTTCTTCCCAGATATGTGAGGGATCAAATGTTCCTTCACTGCATCTGAGATGATTCTCACGGCTTTCACGTTTGGGCGGCCAGGTCCTTTGGATTCGTTAGTGGGGTTGCCTTTGTGTTAGCAAACTCACACAATTCGTTTTCCATGAGAACTAATGTGATCCTCGCCTTTTAAGGCATAAAGTTCGATGCACTGTCTAGTCTGTCCTCAAACCTGCTGCGACCATCTCCAAATCAGAAATTTACTGGGAACACAACTTTGCTGGAAAATATGCCTAGTCCTTTAGGCACAAAAGGTAAAGATTTTTTGTGCTCAGTCCCTCAAGCAAAAAACTGATCTCTGGTTGCTCAGACCCCTGCTCGAGATTCGTTGCCCATTGCCCGGACTCTTGCTCGAAGTTGTCCGCAACCTTCTGCTATTGCTCGGGGCTTCCTGTGGTCTGCCTGACTGTTGCCCAAGATTTTCTAGGCTGCCCGACGACTCTTCTGGGTTGCTCGAGTCTTTTGAGTCCTCGACTGGCCTAGCTGGTGGCTATGTTGGCTGGTCGACAACCTTGTTGGCTCAGTCAACTGTTGTTGTTTCCTCGTTGGCTATGGCAGTCTGTTGGCTGTCTGTTGGTGGCTGTCGGCGATTGTTTCTGTCTTTTGCAACCTCTCCTCTGCATGCTGTCTTTCGTCACTCCTCAACCCACCATCTCTACAACTCTGCTGCCTCTCCTCTCCACCCACTACCCTACTCCACGTGGCTATCGTGACGACCCAATTTATCGGTGCTGCAGCCGCCTTCTAGCTCAACGTCCTCTTGTCGGTCGACACTCTATTGTAGTGACTACTCCACAATTGTTACCTTGAGCCCAAGCTCTGCCCACCCTCCAACTCGCCTGATGTGCGGCTCCAACAACCCATTCGGCCGTACTAAAATATGGCGCAATTGTACGATTGCTATATGATGCTCTTTTTTTTTAAATTATTATTTCTCAGTTTAACTTCTACTCGCAAATATGGAAAAAATAAATTCTCGTGTTGCAAATCATAGTTTCTGTGTACCTAGTTCCTTCTTCAGAGATCATGCTCTGATACCATGTTAATTTCTCTTAACCCAGCTCTCGACAGTTAATTCCAAATAAATTACTTATTGAATAAAAGCACGATTGAGTTTTTAACGAAACATGATAACGAAAGCATAAATAAGAAACCAAACAAAATGTGCACACATAAATTCTAGGTAAAATACCCTTGGACAAACCCCGAAGGGAAAACCAATACTTGTGTTGATTTTATTAAGATAAAATCATGGGCTCCCTTCCTGGATAATGGCCCACTTGAAGAAAATACAAATAAACAAAATAGCCTAGCCTATCACACCTGGCTGCTACTCCTGTGTTTTCCCTTTGCTTCTTGCCTCAGACCTTGCCTCTGCATACTTGGATGAAATTCCTTCTCGGCCCAATCAATGAGATCTCCTATCTCACTCTGTGTGTGTCTCCTCTTCTCACATAGGCTACCTTTTATAATCTTGAGTTTTACCTGAAATCCAAAACCCCAGATCTCCAAAGTGATCAATGGCTGAGATTAGATCTCACCAACACTTGATATCTAATGGCTAGGATTTAATCTAACTTACTAATGTCAAATACTTAGGCATTGAATTAAATTAAACTCCATTAATTACAAAAGTACATTCACTTTATTAAAGTCAATCTCCCGAGTCCTGAGAGGTAATAAGGACGATTTCCACATGTTAGACATGAAACCAATGTGGAAGTACCTGTCCGATGCCACAAACATCAATAGCCACAATCAACCTTTGGGCCTTTAGCCCTTCTTCTAATGAGAGAATGAACCATGACCCATTATCGAAGTTTAGTACACTGTGACATGCTCCAGGGTGGTAATTGTTAAGAATGGTGGGGAAACATAATGTTACTCTTGTGAAGGCCCCCCACTAGTACACCTTTTCTTTGAGGGTGACAACACGGGACTAGGGCACAGATACCGGCCACCAAGTTGAAACAAGGAAACAAACATAGCTTCTTGAGCTTATGATCCATTATCCAACTTCAACCAATGATCCTCATTCACATGCCTAGTACATTAAGCACAACATTTTCGTATAAAAAGACTAACATACCTCATGACAACGTTGGCTTACCATCTCCCATACACTGAGTGGATTGGATGTGATGAGCTTGGCTGGGGGGCTGTTAGGATGCCATGGGTGGACATGCTGATCATCATCATCAATGGGATCACTGGCTTCATTATGGGCCATGAGACATGATCTTCTCTAGTTACCCCTAGGCTGGGGGGTTAACAGAGTGACACATTTTTCCCTTCCACTCAATAATAGTTACAACCTGCTCCATGGATCTCATATTACCTAGATTCTTATTCAGCCCTGGGATACACTTCTCTGCTTCAAATTTCACCTCTACATCTTGCATGAAAGAGCCAAAAGCATCATGGAGTCCTTCCATCACACTATGAGAAAGTGCCTCATTGATGGGGGAATGCATGTTTGACAGAGACTTACCCTTGTAAGGCAATATAACAATGAGCATAAAAAATTTGGCCTCAATTGAAGGTTGAGAAAGAGTGCATCCCACTCTAGTATGTCAAGGGGTCTGGAGAGGGTCGAACTTTAGTATTACTGCAGGATTCCATTCAGAGCTTATCCTATATACATTATTCTACCATTCTTAAGTCAACTTCAATTGGGCCTTAGTGTGCACACTCTAGCGATCAACTACCTTCTACCATTCATCCCATCCTCCCAAGTGTGCCTTTACCTTTTCTTGATAAAGTCTTTTGGCAAGAAACCAAGAGTTATAAGATTGAAGCTTAGGTGACAAACACATCCTAATCTAGGTACCATAGGGAGCTCTCATCGAGAGTGCAGGCTAATAAATCATTCACCAACAACAAAGAAATGCATTAATCGGTTGAAAACAATCCAAGTGCAGCCTCTTAGCAATTGAGAGTGAACAAACATCTTGTGCACAGAGCTAACAATCCTCTTTGGGTAGGGAGGATGGCATGTGTGATGCCTGCACTTTACAACACTGAAGTTAAGGATTCCAAGAAGGTGCTTACTTGTTTCGAGACCAATGCTGAGAACAACCGAGTAACTTAGACCAGCTAAAACCAAACATCGTCTCTAGCTAGACAACAAGGAGATGAAAGAGAGCCACAAATAAAACAAATGAATCAGAAGATTGAAGCCCTAGATTTATCTCCATTCTCAATTCCTTATTTACTTGCACTGGTTATGATTCTTCCATACTGCTACACTGCACAATAATGTGATTTTTATCCTTCATTTTTGGCAGAGGGTGAAACAACTTGCTTTCGATCCATGCTCTTTCACATTTTCAATCATGCTGGTTTGAGGTGGAGTTCCCATACATATTTTCCCTACTGTACTTGTGACAGGGGTGACCACTTCTGGAAGCCACTTGTATAAACCTCCCTGTTTATAATGTTCTCGTTATCCTTGGAGGTTGGCATTAACATCAATATCTCTAAGCATTAGCCTTAGAAATGCTTTAACTGGTTGCAAACAATTTGAGTCTAGCCTCTAAGCAACTGAGAGTGAACAAACATCCTGTGCATAGAGCTAACAGTGCCCCTTGGGTAAGGAAGATGGCAACTGTGATGCCTGCACTTTACAACTCTGAAGATAAGGATTCAAAGGAGGTGCTTACTTGTTTTGAGACCAAGCTTGAGAACTTAGGCTAGCTAAAACCAGACAGGCTCTAACTAGACATCAAGGAGATGAAAGTGAGCCACAAAAACAACAAATATATCAGAAGATTGAAGTCATAGCTTTATTTTCCATTCTCAACTCCTTGTTTACTTGCACTAGCTATGATTCTTTCATTCTGTGACCCTGCACAATAATGTGATTTCTAGCCTTCATTTTTGGCAGAGGGTAAAACAACTTGTTTATGATCCTTTTCTTGGGGTTAAGTTCCATCCCTCATATCATGAGGGTGCATGCTCTTTCACCCTATTCAATCATGCTATGCCACAAATTTGCCCTACTGTACCTGTGATAGGGGTGACCTTCTAGTAGCCACTTGTGCAAGCCTCCTTGTTTATAATGTTCTCATTACCCCTGGAGGCTGGCATTAACATTGATATCTCTGAGCATTAGCCTCAGAAAAACCTAGCAATGCAAACCAACAAAAACTGAAAAGAGTCTAACTAGACAATAAGGAGATAAAAGCATTAGCCTCAGAAAAACATAGCAACACAAACCAACATTGATATCTCTGATCATCAGCCTCAGAAAAATCTAGCAACACAAACCAACATCGATATCTTTGAGTGTCTCAGAAAAACCTAGGAACACAAACCAACATGGGTATCTCTGAGCATTAGCCTCAGTAAAACCTAGCAACAAAAACCAACTAAAACTGAAAAGAGTCTAACTAGACAACATGCAGATAAAAACAAGCAACAAAAGTAACAAATGCATGATAGGAGTGAAGCCATTTCTTTATCTCTATTCTTGACACCTTATCCACACGCACTTGCTATGATTCTTCCATACTGCTCTCCCACACGATAATGTGATTTCTAGCCCTCAAATACTAGCAGAGGGGGAAACAACCTGTTTCTGATCCTTCTCTTGGGGTTAAGATAACTTTCATATCATGAGGGTGCATGGTCCTTCCCCTTGCTTGATCATGTTGGATTGTGGTTAAGTGACCACATTTATTTACCATCTTGTACCTGTGACAGGTGTGACAGCTTCTGGTGGCCACTTGTGAAAGCCTCCATTATTTATACCATTCTGAACGTCTTGTTACCCCTTGAATGAGCATTGATACATCTCAACAATTAGTTGTGTAATAATTATGAATCAATTTTAGCAAACAAGCATGTAAGATGATGTTTTTGGGAGTTCCATATAACAGATTTTGTTTCTTGTTTATAAACTATTTTTAATACATCTCTCTCTCTGATATAAAACATGCAATCGAAGGGGTATCTCTACATTACAATTTTTCTAAAGAACATATATGCTTCCTCAGATCCAAGAGGTATTTATTTACCAAATTCATTTGGGACTAACAACCGACCTCCTAAAATGCATGCCATTTGAGCAGGGAAAAACATAGCAGGGATGGAACCTATTACTCTCTATCAACCTCATGAGTTAACCAGTGCCTCATTGGCTTGTCTTTATATTTTTACATTAAGAAATGATTATCACTATTATAACTTATATAAAAACAACAATACATTTCAAGAAATATCTAATATTGTAGTAGAAAAATTATATGTTGCAGAAGTAAAATAATGTAATGGAAAACTACATTTTCATTCTCAAATGCCCTATAGGCTTAACCATCCCACTAAATATTGTTTCTATCCATTATATATTCTGTAAAGTGATGGCTTCACATTGAAATTGTGGCAACTATGTTATCTAATAGGAATAATTTTTTGGGTGTTTGTCAATGATGTTTTCCTTATTAACAGGCTATGATGGTTAGTGTGATGTGCATTAATAGGTGGACTACCTGTTTAACTTTTCTTGGATTAACACTTGGGGGTCTGTATTTTGCTCTGTTAGCTTTGCTTCAGATTAATATTTGGGGATTTGTATTTTTCTTTATTATGTTCACGATAAAGCACAATTTTAATATTAACTTTCACTGTGTTCTATTTCATCAATGGTTTGCATCTTTGTATCAATCCAAAGGAGCTAGACAAAGGCTCTTGCTTAGTCTCCTTTATCACCTTGAGGCTCATTTTAATATTAACTTTCACTGTGTTCTATTTCATCAATGGTTTGCAGTGTCGTATCAATCCATAGGAGCTAGACCCAAAGGCTCTTGCTTTGTCTCCTTTATCACCTTGAGGCTCGTACTTGTGTTGGGATCCATGCTTTTGAGGATCTATCACAATCCTCAAAAGGATACAAATCAATCTCGTATGCAAAAGATATTACAGTTTTGGGCTTCCAGAGAAGTTTATGACAGTGAAACTATGTATAGTTTAGTTGGAGCTGAATCAGTAAAAATAATCCTCCAGACAAGAGCCATCTATTGGTCCAATAGATACTTCTTATGACTGTAGCAACTCCCAGTCATCAGCAGAGCAAGAACAGCAATATAAACCTATTTTACTGTTATAACAAATCTTTGGTGTTGAGTACACAGTTCAGTTCAATTCAGTGACATCTCAGCCTCTTAAGTTTTGCAGCACAGATGTATTGGTCCAACATGTACTTCTTTTTACTGTAGCAGCTTCTTGCCTTTTTTGTTTTCCATTGATATATAACTGTGCACTAAGCTTGCCTCTGGTTCAGGAATTCCATAAGCACTCAAAAACCTCCTTAATGGTTGTTAGTTTCGCAAAGTAACTCCCAGTTGTCAGCAAAGCAGGATCAGGAGAAACCTATACTACTGTTACAACAGGACAAATCTTTGGTGTTGAGTACATAGTTTAGTTCAATAGAGTGACATCTCAGCCCTTTGCAGCCAATGTGGTATCCCTCCATGTAATATTCATCAATTTCTCAGCGTTTTCATTTATCAGTGCCTCCAGCTACTCAGTAGACTGCTCAACTGCCACATATATTCCTTGTTAGAGGTGGAGATCAACACTCATATCTATTGTGTCCTCTAGGATTTATAATAGGAATGTTTCTCCAAATGGAAACAGGAAGTCCCTTGGATATCCGATAATGATTCCTCTACTTTCATATATCCTTGAAAGCCTAAAGGGTTACAAAGTTTGTCAAAGTTAAACCTTCAGAGAGCCAGAGTCCCAGTGTTGTAAAACTCGTCTCGGCGAACAACTCGCCGGGGTCCAGAAAACAACGTTTCGTCAAACTCGGCAAAACATCGGCAAAAACTCGGCAAACTTAAAAAAATACAAAAAT
>JZKD02S1675160.1:400675-417938 GCA_000966675.3 Picea glauca | reverse complement strand
GTCATTATAATTATTATTGTTATTGGATTAATCCCCATTGAGGATTAATCAAGTTGGTAATTGTATAAGGACCAAATCCCCTTTTGCGGATTGGTCATCGGACAATTACAAAGTGCTGAATAAGAAGTCGGCCCCAACAGTTATAATGAAAGGGCCATAATTAATTAAAGGTGGGTTTACCCACCCAGAGTGAGAGGTCGGCCCTGCCAGATGGTGTCTCTTCACACGTGCCAGATTGATATAAATAAGAGGCTAGCGCCTCACTTCCTACACACACTTCACTTGCTCATTCTCTTATGAGGCAAGCTGCAATTTCAAGTTAGAGAGAGGAGAAGAAGGGTGGCGCATCTCTTGGGGAGGACTTTCTGTATTGGTTTGAGTTATCTCTTGAACATTGTATAAGCCATTTATGATAAGGAAGTTTTTGCTGGGTTTCTTCCCTTAGACGGTTTCCCAGGATAAACGCTGTGTCTCTTGTGGATGTGTATTTCTCAGTGATCTTGTTCTTATTATGCTCTTATCTTATGAAATGCAAAGAACTATAATAATGGCATAATCATTAACGGAGACATGATCTCCTATTTATCCCTAGAGATCGGGGATAACAGGAGCTACAATCTGCTAACAATTTCTTCCTATGCAGAGAAACTTGGGTTGTAAATATGTCTTTAGACTTGTTCAATTTGAACTGTGCTTTAATTCTTCTTATGAGGCTAGACACAATGAATTCGTTTGGGTTTGGGACTAATTGATGGTTTCTGTTCTTCCAGGGATGTATTTGAAACTGGGTCCTGAAGTTGTTTTTGATAGTTCTACATCTACAAAAAAATCATGTTTGTTAGTTCGACGTCAAAAAAAAAATCATGTTCTGGGGCATCTGCAAGACGAATGGCGAAATTTCATGGTAACCACATTATTTAGACAGAGTTCATGTATATAAACTAATTTTTGTATTAACCATCTGAGTTATTGGTATAGCAAGGTTTGCTTGTTTTGGGTCAGCGTTTACTAAATATTTGTTGGAGGATATCATTTTCTATATATCTTGAAAGGCTTATGTTCACAACTCAAAGCCACAATTTAATTTAATTTTTAATGAGAGGCAGGCTATAATATTCCGAGATTCATTCCTTCTATTATGTAATTTATTTTTTGATTTACTAGAAAATTAAGAAAAGTGCCATTTTGCAGTGCCTGATAAATTAAATAAGGTAAATAATTTCCGTTTTGCACAGGAAACAATGTGGCTTTAACTTAAAGTAGGGCAAATTCTACTCTAATGAGAATCGTTTTGGTTTTATTGTCATATAGCTGGCAAAAGTTATTTTAACTTAATTTGTCTATCTGAACAGGGGGTTTAAAACAACCCTAAGTTCAACAATGACTAATATTGCAAATATTCTTCTCAATTTTCCAGCATGCTTGTTTTTCAAAATTGATATATGGTCATTGGTAGAGAGTCGTTCTCCCTTGAGCTTTTTTTTTTTGTTAGCTCAATTAAATTGCTCTTGTACATGGGATTTGATGTGGGTTATAAATACTGTCCTAAACCAAACAAATCAATTCACTTTTAAATTGAATGTCTAAAAATTTATAGATAACGATTTGGGTACTTCATTTGAGCTATAGATAACTTGGACATAATAATATTAAATGTTATAGACTAAGTCAACCTGATGTATTGGAAAGAGAGAAATTATCACGAGAGAAGATTGAATCACTTATGGTGATCCCTTGATTGGATATAGGTTTTTTCAACATCTGGTAAAGCCGCCTCTTCTTTGAGGCAATTTAGACTGTACGTTTGGAAGCTTTATGGTCTTTGTTAAAGGATAAAAATACAATTATCACGGTTGGACTTGGTCTACTCGAAATCAAGGGGAAAGAAAGAAATTAAAGATATATAGTATTTTGGCAAAATTAATCTTACATGAGTGATAAGTATGAGATCGAAAGGTTCTTTTTGGTTTAAAAATAACAGAATTTTGTTGCTGATTGAATCTTGTGGATTTAAAGAATCTTAAAATCTGAATCATAAAGAAAAGAGAGCAATCAACAGATTGAATTCTCCTTGTCAAAAGTCTTGATAAATCGGACAACTAGTCTTCCGCTAAACAGATATGTCCAAATAAATTTGCAACAATTTTAGATCATGCTTGCCTCATGGAACCAAAGGGGACTGACATGAGTTGTTACTGCTTCAGACCTTGTTGACCTATGAGAGTGGCTTAACAGTATCCTTGTAGACTAAAAAACTGGATGAAGAAAGAAAGAAGAGAAGAATGTTTACAGAAGAAGAATGAAGAGCAAGAGGCACTGACAATCTCCTCCTTGTCTTGCTCTTGTATATAATGTTAAGACTCTGGCTCCAAATCTGAAGTCTTGGTAAGTTAAGCATGAGAAGTCTCCACAGGATCAGCCATGAAAGTAGCCCCTAAAGGATGTGTTTTCTTCTATTAAAACCATCATGAAACTGTCTAAAAAATAGCACAAGATAACTGCAAAAATATTTGTCGCGTGGTTGGACCCTGTGCTGTTTGTCATAAAATAAAGTCAAAATCAGTGCTTATCCTAATGTTTGCATGCTGATTTGGAGACGAATGCAGCAATTTCTAACACCCATTCTTATGCTATTGAGGATAAGGTTCATTGTTATTAAAAAAACCAATCAATTTGTCCCAAAGGCAGCTCTCAACTTATGCAATTGCAAAACTGGAAACAACAGTGAATTTGTTCATAAGGTAGCAGAGGAGTTAGAGCACAATTCATTGAGTATACATGCAAAATATTAGAGCACAATTCATTGAGTATACTGCACAACATTAGGGCCCTCCTAAGCCACCCTTAAACACATGCAAAGCATCCTATATGTGCTTCCTCTTTCTGAACTGATTTACATGCTTAATTAAAACTCAAGATAACAGCAACATTCTAACATGTATGAAGAATCCCAAAATCAATTCCTTACAAGATGCCATTTTCCCTCAAAAAGAGTGCCCCCATATGCTAGAAATAAGCACCTTCATCTGCTGGGAATACATCAAAGGAATCCCAAAATCAATTCCTTACAAGATGCCATTTTCCCTCAAAAAGAGTGCCCCCATATGCTAGAAATAAGCACCTTCATCTGCTGGGAATACATCAAAGGATAAGCACTAAAATAATCACAAAATATGCAAAAACCAGAAATCTACCTGCTGATTTAATCCCACGACTTTGTTGAATTTAGCTGCCTTTCAAGAATGCTCAAATTACCCTCAAAGTTGGTGTCCAAGTGCCTCATTGACTAGGTCGAAAGATGATTCAAAAGCGCTAAAATAATCACAAAACATGCAAAAACCAGAAATCTACTTGCTGATTTAACCCCACGACTTTGTTGAATTTAGCTGCCCTTTCAAAAATGCTCAAATTACCCTCAAAGTTGGTGTCCAAGTGCCTCTCATTGGCTAGGTCAAAAGATGATTCATCCTGCTGACCAATGTTATCAGAACTGGAACCAGGATTAAAACCGGCCAAGTGTTAGACCAGGACTTCACTGGAAAACTTGATTGAAGAACCGTTTGACTAAAAAATACATGAAATTTACAAATTTTAATTATATATATATATATATATATATATATATATATATATATATATATATATATATATATATATGTACATCAATTTAAATCCAAACCATTAGACACCAAATATGTATGTATATAGCATGTGCATGCAAAGTTGAATAGGTGAATATAACAAAATGACATGAAATGTAATACAAACAAAATGCATAAACATTTGGGCTCTAAATGCTTGGTAGAACCCAAAAATGCCCTCTAAAACCCAAAATCATCATGCTACAACAAATAACTACATATTATCAAAATCATCTCCTAACAAAATGCACAAACATTTAAATTCAAACCATTAGACACCAAATATGCATGTATATAGCATGGTGAATATAAATCCAAACCATTAGACACCAAATATGCATGTAAGGGTGAATATAACAAAGTGGCATGAAATGCAATACAAACAAAATGCATACATTGGGGTTCTAAATGCCCTCTAGAACCCAAAATCATCATGCTACAACAAATAACTATATATTATCAAAATCATCCCCTAACAAAATGTATAAACATTAGGGCTCTAAATGCCCTCTAGAACCCAAAATCATTATGCTACAACAAATAACTACATATTATCAAAATCACCCCTAGACAAATAGTACCTAATTAATGCCAATCACTTTCTAAATCAAGTCTCTTCACTGCAGCTCTGCAATCCCCAAATGCTCACAAATATCAATCAGAAATGTGTGCGGCAAATAGGGTAGGGGGCATCATTATATAATGATGAATTGGGGTTTCGAGGGAGGCTACCATTTTTTTTCTTGTTTTTTCCCATTGTTTTGGCCATGATGGTGCATAGGTGGGCTTGAGTTTGTTGAGTACCGATTTAGATCAAAACAAACCGAATGGTTGGTTCAAAGTTCAAATAGGCTGGTTTGAGATAGAATCGACCGTCGGTCTGGTTCTTCTCCCTTCTGGTGTGAAATGCTCCAGACTGTTTGGTTTTGGTTCCACTTTGCTACATAATGGTTTTGATAACATTGCTACTAACTTGTTATCCACATAAAAGCACTCCATGTAAGCTAGCTTTGGACCAGTCACAAATGAACTTACTGCTTCCACGTGTAAAAGTATCTATAAATAAAATGTCTTCCAAAAATACCAATGTCCTTGTCCATAAATAACAATGACTATAAATAGGCATTTCTAATAATAGGTGCATTTTTAATAATGTCCACATGTAAGGATGACAAGGCTTTCTAAAATACCCTTGTCTAAATATAGTAACAACTAAAAATAATAATTCTCATTTTAGAGCAAATTCTTTGAATGTCACCCAATGATTAAAAATAATAGTGACTAAAAGAAGATGTCTAAAATAGGCACTTCTAAAAATAGAAATACTTAAGAATAGCCTTGCATTGTTGAGATCATAAGATAGTGGATCTATGGTGAAATCTTCAATAAATACTATTCTAGTCAAGTAAAGCTCAACATAAAAAGATAACAACACTTTGATAATGATCAAATAAAAGATAACAACACTTCAATAATTATCACAATATAGATAAACCCATAACATGTGCTTGAAAGAGAAATCCAACAAAAGAGAGAAGATCGTTGTCCAAAGAAAAACATTGATTCTTGAAGAGAGGAGCACTATACTTAGGCCTTTTATCAAATAACAACTTGAGTGAAAAAATGAGGATGATGTATTTATACATCTATACCTCCATTAAGGTTTAGGGCACTAGCCTCGAGAGGGCCCCGAGATGGTGACTAGGTCGACCTAGTTAAACATAGACAAATACACTGGGGTGGGTTAATTACTGATATGCAGGCTCAATAAAACACGTGGCCTCAAGTGAAGATTAGCCATATTCTCAACACCCCAATGAGTTGAACTAGGTGTCGTAAAGAAAGCATTACATCGACAAATCATCATAGTAGATCATAATATCCCCCCTTAATGCTAATCGAGGGGTCATCAAAAGCCATGCTACTTGTGGAGAAAACCTTCACAATCATCATTGGGTTTGATGGTGCTAAAAAGAGTATTTGATAGAGCAAACTGGTATTTGTCAGGGAGAGGAGGGTTGGCTGAAATAAGGGCCTGAGATGGGGGTGAATTTGATCGTTGTGTGAAAGGACTTGCAAGAAAATCAACAACATTGGTGAGAGTAGTAACAACCCACTTAGACATAGATGGGAACATTGAGTGGGTGGAATCATCACAATCATTTCCATCCAACAATAATGCATTTCAATGGAAAGTGTCATCACTGGTCAAAGCATCACTAGATGGAGAAGCATCAATAGGTTGCACATCTTGAGTATTAGTAACCTCATTTGAAGATGAAGGATTGGGAGATACATCAGGGAGAGAGGAGGGTCCAGATGCATGTGGGTAATCATTATGCTTCCAATCCTAATGAAGTTAGCAAGGTTGGGCATTGGAGATACATGTGGGTTATCATTATGCTTCCAATTTTAATGAAGTTAGCAAGGTTGGGCATTGGAGCTTATGTTGATCTTAATAAAGTGAGCCAGGATCAACTAGTACATGAAGGTTGGGCATTGGAGATACGTTTGATGTTGGCAATATGTTTGGAATGTTTGCAGTTCTTGTTTCTCTTATTGAGGTTATATACCACTACCACATTTTTATGTTTTCTTGTACTTGAAAATGAGTAGTAGGTGTTTTGAGATTTTCATTTGAAGTGGCTAGATCTTTAAATATTCAACATGGTATCTTGGAGATGACGAGGTAGACATGGCTCTTTCAGTTATAGTAGTGGTAATTTGAAAATAACTTTGTCATGGCATTTTAACTATCAACAAGAGCATATAAAGGGGCATTATGACTTGCAAGTGCCACACCTCCTCCTGCATATGTTCTTAGTCGGGGTATTGGTTGGCAGGTGAGCTAACAGGGACTGATTGTTTTAAATCAAATTTCGCTTATTTAAATTGACATAATTCAAGTACATACTTTTATTTGGAAAAATGAATGGGACTTACTAGTGTTATGCTCCAGGGTATTGGCATACTACTAGATGGCCTTTTTGGGATAGGAATTGGCTCCATCTTTAAATATTCAACATGGTATCTTGGAGATGACGAGGAAGACATAGCTCTTTCAATAATTGCAGTTGTAATTTGATAATAAATTTGTCATGTCATTTTAACAATCAATTGGAGCATATAAAGGGGCATTACGACTTGCAAGTGCCACACCTCCTCCTACATATGTTCTTAGTCGGGGTATTGGTTGGCAGGTGAGTTGACTGACACTCACTGTTTTAAATCAAATTTCGTTTATTTGAATTGACATAATTCATGTACATGCTTTTATTTGGAAAATTGGATGGGACTTACTAGTGTTATGCTCTAGGGTATTGGCATACTACTAGATGGCCTTTTTGGGACAGGAACTAGCTCCACTGTTTTAGTGTGAGCATTCTCTACTCATTGGAGTCATCATGAAAATATTACTATTAATAATACTTCATTTCTTTAGGATAGGAACTGGCTCCACTGTTTCAGTGTGAGTATGCTTTGTGTTGATATTATGGTAGTTGCGGGAGGTATTTACCTCCACATGTAAACTTGACGAGAATAGAATATTTCGGGAAGAAAGAAGAAACCCAAGTGAGTTGGCTAATAACCCTAGAAGACATGTCGGCTCAAGAGGATAATTTGTATTAGGTTATTAGCCTCCAAGAGAAGAAGTCAGCCAGAAGAAATAATATATACTGAACAAACATACCCAGAATGAGAAGTCGGTCCAGGTAGTTAGCCAAAATTAGTATAAATATATGAGTCCAATCTTCATTCCGGCGGGCATTCTCAGAATTGCAGAGCAACACTTGTGCGCGCAGTTGACCAGTTTGTGCGCAGGTTTGGAGGAGAGTTGTTGTTGCAGCTGCTGCAGCTAGCAGATTACACTTTGGCTTGGACTATCTCTTGGTTAGGGTTTGGACTATCTGATCAACTCTTGTTTGATGCGTTATCCTTGGGGAAAGGTGCGCTACCCTTTGTTTGGCTATCTAGCCTAGGGTTTTCTTCCGGAATGATTCTCTGTCAAGGTTAAGGTGCTCGGAGGGTGGCTTCAGCCTGTGGTTGGGTGATAATAGTGATATTGTCGATGGTAAAATGAGCACATTCATTTCATTCTAACAGGTTATGGGCCCACACCTCCTTCATTCAGTCTAACTGCTGGAAGGAAGCATAGCCATAAGGATATTAAGCTCGTTGAAGAACTGTCGCTGGGTTTTCTAGCAGGAGTAGTCACCAAAGCACTGTTGCTAGAGTTACTAGCAGGTGCAGTTGCAGAAACCCTAATTTTCTTGTTGAGGAACCTTAAGTGAAGGGATTGACCTAATTTTCAGATAGACCAGTGCACCCTAGCCTAGCACATCTCTTGGTACTCTCAGCAAGCCAAGACGTCAGGTTTGAGTTTTTGGTCAAATCTAGGGTTGACCAAGTCAAAGCAGCCATGACTTACTCTATGAAGTCAGAAAACAAGTTAGATGGAGCTTCTAACTTCAAAGCGTGGAAGACAAGGATTGACCTCATCCTTGCCAAGAATAAAGTGTTGGATATCATGAAAGGAAAGATCGTGAAACCAGAGTTTCAAGAAGGAAAAGAGAAAGAACCGCAGAACGTTGCAATTATGGAAAAATTCAAAGACAGTGACATCAATGCCATGAGTATCATAGTGGACTCTATAGAATACCACTTGATACCCTACATCTCCCATCTTGACTCATTAAAGAAGATGTACGATGCCCTAACAAACCTCTTCTCAGTCAGAAACATTGGACAATTAATGATCTTGAAGAATGAGCTCCGTGACATGAAGATGAATGATGATGACATCATAACATCATACTTTGTGAGAATCTCCCAGCTAAGAGATCAACTACAAGTAATTGAAGAGATCATTTCAGAGAAGGAATTGGTAAACATAGTACTCAATGGTCTTCCCAAGACATGGGATGCATTTGCCGCAAGCATGAACACAAGGAAGGAGTATCCTATATTTGAAGAACTTTGGACTTCTTGTGCTCAAGAAGAATCAAGGATCAATGCAAAAGAGAAACCCCAAAATAAGTATGACGATCAATCCTTTACAACAAGATTCAAGAATTTTAGGAACAAAAGGAAGTTTGCTTCAAGGAAGAAGCCAAATCAAGAGAAAGACATGTCAAAAATACAATGCTTCAACTGTCGAAAGTATGGTCACTACAAGAATCATTGTCCCGAGCTAAAGAACATGAAGGGGACACACGAAACATCAGTTGTCGAAGAAAAGGAACCTACAAAGAAGACCAAGCAGGATAAAACAAACTTCTTCTTCTAAGACAAGGTAACAATACTCTTCCTAGTTCTTGTACATATTTTGTTTGAATAGTCTCTATACATATCTTGTATATCTATCTCTTAGAAGATAATATGTTCCAAGAAGAACTATACCTATGGAAGAACAAACAAGATAAGGATTGATATCATTATACAAGTCAGATAATACACATGAAAGGATGAAATACATCAAACAAATCATGAGGAAGTTATTACAAGATAAGCCGAAATCAGAATCAATCTTGAAGAAACTTAGAAGAAGCAAAGATAGAAAGAAGTCAACGATCAAGAGGAAATTGGAGAAAGACTTATGACACTTTGCAGAAGGCAATAAGGATGTAGACGAAAGCGTGGACTCTGTTAGATGGAGGGAGCCGATTATATAAAGAAGAGCATGTACTCATACATGAAGCAAGGATTAGGAGGGAGCTAATCCTATGATCCATTGAAAAATGATGAAGTATATATCCATGGTAGCAGCCATGAAAAGTAGTACGTGTTCAATTCAATCTTAGAAGAAGTCTTCTTCGAAGAGAAGCCTTAAAGTATCCCTGGTTGTCTATCCACATCTGTGATCCTATGAGGAAAGGAAGGAGTGGAATCTTTAGGGCATGGAATCTATAAGAAACTCCATGGACCCAAGAGATAAAGAAAAACATGAGGAAGAACATGAAGATTCCAAGAAAGGAAGAGAAGCCAAAACAAGCAGTCATTGTATCCAGAATCACAAGATTACCAGCTTGATATGAACACACTAAAAGCAATCAAGCAGAGGAACTGAAAGTTGTGATGAAGAATAGTGTATGAAAGACTTATGAATGAAATCATTTCGAGATCGAGGACTAGAGGTTCTCCCAGATGGAGGGAGAAGACTATGATGATTACTTGTTCTAGTAAACTAGACATACCTCTACATGAGTCATTATATCATCCTTAATATCCATGGGTTGGAGTTCTACATCAGATGAATGCAAAGACCGATCTCCAGAGCAATTGAAAAAAGAGCGTATAAAGAGAAACCTCAAGGCTTTGAGGCATACCAGAAAGAGACCCTTGTATGCAGATGGAAGAAGACAACTTGGTGGAGAACCTCCAATGCACAACAGAAGCATGGTGAAGATTTTCTATAACAGAGATATTGTATCAGAATGATTGCTCAGAAGATCAAGATGATGGATTGCCAATACATGACAAAGATCTCACGATGACAGAAGAAGTGCCATGTGGATATGTTCTAATTTGACCCTTGCCACAATGTTGTGAGCTAACATGAACCAAAGAGGAATCCAACAATGATATACTTTATTGATCAGAGCTACATGAAGCCTTCAGAGAAAACCAGTGTTCCAGACCAAAGTACATTTGAAATCAAGCATTACATTATCCGTGATGAAGTCCAAAAAGGAGAAAGTGGTTCTCCAATACATATCTCCACAGATGAGCAGATAAGCAGACATTTAGGTAAAGTTTCTGTCCAAGATGAAAGAGTTTGCATACTCAAGATGGAGCTTGTGGAGACGACTTCCTTATTGAAAAAGGAAGAGATGAACCCCAGGTTGGGAGGGAGCACTGATGTGTTATTGATTGATAGACAATCATTTTTTAGTTCAAAAATGGTCCAGGATGAACAATTCCTTTCCAGTTCTGAAAGTGGTTTGAGATTTTTGACGGAGAGACATTTTCTAGTTCGGAAAATGGTCTAGATCGAACGATCATTTTCGTAATGAAAATGGTTTGATGGATTGATGATGTACCATAAACAACGATTTCCCGTTGTGGTTAACATGGGAAATGGTCTAGGGCAGTCTCTCTTCTTGAGGGTTACTCAAGAAGACTGACCCGCCTTGCTGGACAACGATTTTCCATTGTTGTTAACATGGGGAATGGTCCATTTTGGAGGTTGGTCCAGGACAGTCATTTCCTTAGGAAATGGTCCGGACAGTCATTCCTTAGGGCATATTCATTCTCTCCAGGTTGCACTTTGTTTAGTGCCGGAGGAATGGCCCAGGGTGGGGAATGGTCCAGGTTCAACAATCAAGGATAGACATTTTTTAGGGCAGACTCATTCTCTCCAGGTTACACTTTGTCTAGTGTTGGAGGAATGGCCCAGGGTGGGGAATGGTCCAGGCTCATAAATTAAGACAATTATTCTTCCTTGTTTGAGAAGAGTGGTCCAGATAGCTCATCATCGATGTTTGACCTTCGGAGGGCAGATGCTCTTCCAAGATCTCACAGATGTGAGTGGAAGAATGACCTAGATGATTCAGTTTATATCATAACATTGTTTTTGTGCATGTTGATATCAAATGATTGTTATGAAGACTGTATGTCTCTAGATAGTAGATGTATACTAGTGTGGTGGATGTGTTCCACTGTTTGTGACTATACGTCATTGATCAAGTACCTGTGTGCTACTTAGTGTTGTAGTGTACCATTGGATTGTAGTTGTGTACTACTATGGATAGGCACAGTTGTGTTCTATTGAATGATATTGTTCTGATTGCCTTGAAGACTATCAACAATGTTGAAAATGATTATCAACTAGATGGATGATCAATGGATAGAGATTTCCCAGACAGAAAATGGTTTAGGACACTTATTCTTCTAGGATATATGTCCAGATTAGAAGAATGGCTCATGTGTCACTCCATGGTGTGAGTGACTTATCCAACATCATATCTAATTACTCAGATAGAGTATAGTTTTGAGAGATGATGCAGCTGATGACATTGATGGTGATGATGATGCTCATGATCTAGTCATGATATAGTCTATACAACTGTGATTGATGCTACTGGGTGAATGGTATGTTTGTGCTCAAGACCATTACCTGTAATACCTCCCCAGCTAGGAGGGAATGTTGATATTATGGTAGTTGCATGATGTATTTACCTCCACGTGTAAACCTGACGAGAATATAATATTCCGGGAAGCAAGAAAAAACCCAAATGAGTTGGCTAATAACCCTAGAAGACATGTCGACTCAAGAGGATAATTTGTATTAGGTTATTAGCCTCCAAGAGAAGAAGTCGACCAAAAGAAATAATATATACTGAATAGACAGATACCCAGAATGAGAAGTCGGCCCATGCAGTTAGCCAGAATTAGTATAAATATAGGGGCTAGTCTTCATTATGGCAGACATTCTCAGAATTGTAGAGGAACACTTGTGCACACTGCAGTTGCCCAGTTTTTGTGCAGGTTTGGAGGAGAACTATCGTTTCAGTTGCTACAACTAGCAGATTACACTTTGGCTTGGACTATCTCTTGGTTAGGGTTTGGACTATCTGATCAGCTCTTGTTTGGTGTGCTATCCTTGGGGAAAGGTGTGCTACCCTTTGTTTGGCTATCTAGCCTAGGGTTTTCTTCCAGAATGATTCCCTGTCAAGGTTAAGGTGCTCGGAGGGTGGCTTCGGCCTATGGTTGGGTGACAATAGTGATATTGTTGATGGTAAAACGAGCACATCCATTATATTCTAACACTCTGCTCATTGAAGTCATCATGAAAAATATTACAATTAATAGTACATTTCTCAAAATCATGTTTTATAATTCAAACTTTAACTGAATCCGTGTTGTTATTTTAGAGGGAATGTTGGACTTCTTGGTATTACTAGAGTAGGAAACTAACGTGTTGTGCAGATATCAGTTGGTTTTATGATCTTATTTCGAATATTAGGTTGGTGATTCTTTTTTCCTCCCAAGATATATATTTACTTGATTTGAGAGAAATGTATTTACTTGTTTGAGAGAAATGTTTATAATCTCGTTCAATCCTTCATATTAATGTATTTTTGTATTTACTGACATTTAGGGAAATTGGGAGCTGTTTTTGCATCAATACCATTTCCCATATTTTCTGCATTATATGGTGTGCTCATTGTGCTAGTTGGTAAGTGGTTTCAATCAATTTGAATAAAATAAAATATATATGGAAGTTTAGGTATATGGGTTTCTTAGTGTTTCTATTTGTTTTTGTTTTTTCCATCTGTTGTTGATGTATCCATCATCCAATTCACTAATAGGAACTCAATGTGAAACTTGTTCATCGTTAGAGTTTTTTTTATATCTGGGCTCGTCTATTATGCGATACTTAAATGAGTTTTATGTTAGTTTGAAAGTGGGTCTTGTCCATACAAATGCAGGATGGGTAAGTTCAAAAAGAATTCTGAAACATGCATTGTTTTGATACTCAAGGTAGGATCTAATAGATGTCTTGTTCCTACTTTAATTTGTCATTTTTTGGTTGCAGTTTAATGACCTCGTAAACACCATATTCTCCTCACCACCAACAGTTGCACTAATTAATGCAATATTTCTAGATAACACTCTAGAAGTTGAACAAACCAAGAGAGATAGATGGATGCCATGGTGGGTAAAATTCAGAACATTCAGAAAGGACAATTGCAATGAGGAGTTTTACCATTCAATCTCAGTAAGTCCCCCCCTCCCCCCACCAACATGATCTTGAGGATCTATTGTACGATTGAATAATGCCTGCCAGGAAATTGTTGAGTGAAGGTTCTTTCAAATTAGTTCATGAATTGGGATTTTCAATTCTAAGGAGATGGTGACAGGCATGCGTTTCCCAAGGATTGAGTCATCAATATTCCTGCAACTCTTTTTGGAAGAAATAAAAAGAAGATGATGTGAGGGGTAGAGTGACAATTGCAATGTAAATCCTTCTTTGTCATAAACATCTATTTTGCGATCTCTAGTTTGGTCTCTAGTGTAACTTTTCCATTTTTTGATCATTATTCTTCTTTTCAACACTATGAAAGTGAGAGGAAATTGCCTTAATTACTTTTGTGTCTATCACTTTACCTTTTGTTTTCCAACACACAACAAAAAATATTCGTTGTGTCTGGCAATCATTGATATAATAAAAAAACGGGCTACCGAGAACAACAATATCATTGTATGAATTTTCATTATCTTTGGTATTATTTAGGGATTTGATTTTGTAAATTAAGTCTTTTTGCTTGGAAAAATTAAGTTGTGGTTTTATTAGATATTGCAAAATATGATGATAGAGTTTATACCTCTTCACTCCACAAATAAATTTCAAATTTTGATAATGATTTTGCATTTTTATATATAACTATTAGTACTTTGAAATCTTTGTATAATGCAGAAAATGGTTTGTGAATTTATTTAGGCAAAATTAGGTGTCTTGTGGCATTTAAGACGTTGATTTCCCAACAATGATTTCTAGATATGGTGCACCACAAGTTTTGGTTTTTAGGAACAATTGGTACCCTCAATTTAACTTTAGAAATTCAACCCTGTAACCTAATGCTGCTCATTTTAATTGTCGGTTTCACACACAATTCTCTTAATAAAAGAGTAAAATGGCCTTGTTTTGGGGTATTTGGCTCTGTATGGTCGACCTTCTTTGCTACAGAAGGCAATCCTTGTTACTTTTGTAGCTTACTCTTGTTTTATTTTGCGTTGAGGCAATGTCAAGTGCTCGACGAGCTACTTGACACAATGGGCATAATAAACAAAAGACAATCCTTGCAACTTTGGTAGCTTACTCTTTACTCTTTTCTTCTATTTAGCGTTGGGGGCAATGTCTAGATGATATTATAAAGTTATTAATTTTGACATTATCATTTTTTCCTTTATAAGCAAAAATACAGTGAATTTTTGCATAAACTTGTGGATCTTACCATTTATATGTTCTTTTTCTCTATATTGTAGGAATGGTTAAATGAGTTAAATGAGTTAAACAAGTTTCTTCTTTTATTGACAAAAAGACAGTTAATGTTTACGTGAAATAGCAAAGCATGGCTTAAGTTAATAAATTGCAATTGTTGAAAGTTTTTTCAGTGTTACAATGTTTGTTATATCCCTACAGAAACAATGCTTCCACACTTCACGTTTGTTAAAGTTATAAAATGTGAAATGTGTGAAAGGAAAATTTCTCTTATTCATTTTTAAGTTAGATGTGTTAAAAGACAAAATGCACTTGTTGAAAGAATTTCTAGTGTTACAATGTTTATTATATCCCTACATAAATAATGCTTTTGAACTTCACTTTTTTTAAAGTTATAAAATGTGAAATGTGTGAAAGGAAAAATTCTCTTATTCATTTTTAAAGTTAGATGTGTTAAAAGACAAAATGAATTATTCGTTTTTTAAATATTTAAATGATGGACTAAATTGTTACAATCCAAAATCTATAAACAACACATGCATGTAATACCAAAGCATGGCTTAAGTTAATAAATTGCAATTGGTGGAAGCTTTTGCAATGTTACACTGTTTGTTATATCACTACAAAAACAATGCTTCATGTCTCCAACACATCCCTGCATTGTAGAAGCAACATGTAGCTTACACTTCATTTTTTTTTTGAAGTTATATAATGTGAAATGTGTGAAATGAAAAATGCTCTTAGTCGTTTTTAAAGTTAGATGTGTTAAGAAAAATGCACTTGTTCGTTCTTTAAATATCTAAATGACTTACACCCCAAAATATATCAGCAACACATGCATGCACTTCAAAACACTTTTCCAAAATCAAATTATTTTGAGATGCTTTTATCAACCCCTATCAAGCTTTTTTTTATATATTTTATCATCCCCTAGCAATCTTTTTCTATATATGTATGTATCTTGTTTTCTTGTTTTTATATTTTTGGTTCAAAGATTGGTGGTTTTTACACCCAAAGGTTACTTGTATCTTGATTTCTTCTTTTTAGATTTTGGTTCAAAGATCGGTGGTTTTTACACGCAAATGTTCGGTGGTTTTTACATCCAAAGGGTTGGTTCAAAGATTGGTGGTTTTTACATCCAAAGGTTACCCACTCTGACCTCTTTGACATAAAGAGAGAGGTATGCTCGTTTAGGGTTCGACTAAGGTTCATTGCCTGATGGTCACAGAAGGGTGGTCATCCAACTTGCAGACTGAATGGCAATGTGCTATAGTCCACATGGTCATTGAGGGAATGCATGCATTCATCGTGAAGATTATTTCACTTTTAAAATCAACTCATTTTGTCCTTGTAGGTCATATCATGTTAAGTTTTGAGATATTATTAGGTTTCTTTTCAATTTACTAGATAATAATAACATATGTAGGATCACTGAGAGAAACACAATCACAAGATACACAACATTTAGCCTGGGAAACCCTCATGGGGGAGAAAACCCAGCAAGAACTTCCTTAATGTAGATAGCCAATACAATGCCAAGACATTAAACCAAAACACTAGAGAATATCCAACATTGAACAATGCGCCTCTCTCTTCCTTCTTCTCCCAACTACAACTACCAAACTTGCACACTTGATGAGAAAATGAGTGAGTGTGATAATGATGCATTGACTTTCTTTACTTACATTGGCTGGCAAGTGCTGGAAAGGTGTCTCTTCATTGGGCAAGGTCGACTTGTCTTCTTAGTGGTTAAAACCAGTTTAATTAGGCCTAGGGGTCGGCTTCTTAATTTGCATAATACAATTAGGGTTTGACCAATCTGCAAAAGGGGATTTGGTCAATTGCAATGCCCACCATTATCAATCCACAACAGGGGATTTATCTAATGAATAATGACTCAATACATAAATGTAATACTCTTTGCAGTTACAATATTTCAACACTCCCCCTTAACAAGAAGGGTATTCTACAACATCATCAGGAGAGAGAGAGAGAGAGGGCATCAATATCAACAACATCTGGAAGACTGACTGGCATATCTTTAAATCATCGAAAGTTCTTCTCATCATCATCATTCACATCATGGAGCGGGAGTAGCATCCTCCTCCTCATCAACATGAGGCTAAAGTAACATCATCATCATCTTTAGAGTGAGGCCAAAGTAACATCATCATCTTCTTTAGCATGAGCCTAAAGTAATATCATCACCTTCAACATTAAAGATGAAATAACATCATCATCATCATCTTCATCAAGAAGCTGAAGTGGCATCATCATCATCATCTTTAGCAAGAAGTTGAAGTGGCATCATCATCATCTGCATCAACATGGATTAGTATAACACTAATACATCATCGTCATCAATAACAACACAAGGTTGATACAACATCAACAACATCAGTATCACAACACGAAGGCTGGAGCATCATCAACATCAACACTAGGCTGAAAATATTCAGCATGAAGCTAGCATCTCAACAACATCAACACGAAGCTGGAAATCTTCAGCACGAGTGTTAAGCCCTAATATTGGCTCATTACCCATTAATTGGGGCATATTATATTAGTAATGCTATTTTATTTATGTCGGCTCTAGGCCATTAGTTGTAATTTAGATTAGTAATTTTATTTTAATTATGTCGGCTTTAGGCCATTATTTGTAATTATACCTCCTAGT
>JZKD02S1675160.1:373767-389604 GCA_000966675.3 Picea glauca | reverse complement strand
CAGAGTGTATTTGATCCAATATTCTTCACTCTGCTCCAGGGTGCCTGTCATATCAAATTTGATTTCTTTGGATGTGAAGACTTCAGAGACTAATCCACATATTTTGGATCGTATGCACTGCAAGGGTGGAAGCTTCTCACGAAAAATGGCCTGGTTATGAGAAAACCAGAGTTCCCAGCAAACGAATTTGGGTACTTGTCTCTAGAGGAGAGTGAACTGTTTCTTGTTTTTTAAGCAGCCATCATATCTTTGTTTCCAAGAGATGAAGAGATCATTCTAGGTATTGGGAGTAGGGGGGGGGGGGGGTGTGAGGGAGAGGAAGGTAAAGGAGATTCCATATTTGGGAAGAGACGAGGCACTCAAGGAAGAGATGGGAAATAGATTCGGAGGCTGAGAGACAAAAGGGGCAATGAGAGGGGCCTTGAATTCCACTTTTTTGCAGGTTTTCTACTATTAGAATTTTTCCATGAACCATCAACCAGCAGAATATGTTTAATTTTGGCAGAGAGGGACCAGACCAAATTTCTCTCCAAATTTTGGAGATTGGGGGACCCCGATCTTCAGATTGCAAGTGCGAATAAACAACTTTGACTGAAAATTTTGTGGAGCCCCAACTATGTGATTCAGGTAGGGAGTGATGGGAGGGAGCACATTCGACCAAGTTATTGAAAAAGGTGGAGATCATAGGTTTGAGGTGGACATGAGTGCTCGACAGTTTCCAGTTCATCTAGTCCCCATTAGAGTTCCATTGACATAATTCCTTGAGAAGGAGGAGATCTTCTAAGTAGCACCAGTCTTTTAGAGGGCAGATAGACTCTTGACTATTCAATGGTTCATGATCCAAGATATTGTCAGTCCAGACTTTTATGTGTGCTCTATTTCCCAGGGCCCATGAAAGTTTTGATTTAATAAGGGGGAAGGCATGTTTTAGATGGCACAAAATAGGGGAACCAGGGAGAGGGATAGGAGGGATATAAAGGCTATTAGAGTTGATTTCCACCAATCTATAGTTCATGTGATAAGACGCCAAGCGATATTTTCTCCCAAAGAAGTGTTCATTAGAATAGGATCCTTGATGGCAAGTCCTCCTTTGTTGAGGGGTTGACAAACTTGTTTCCAATTGAGAAGATGAAATTTTTTGGTATTTGTTTTCTCTCCAACCCAAAGGAAACTTCAGAGAGCTATAGAAATTTTTTTGAGAGTGCCTTTTGGGGCCAAAAGGCCAAAGAACTGAAAGATGGAGAGTGAAGAGAGTACATATTTGAGAAGCACTGATTTTCCAGCTAGATTTAGCCAGCGACCTCCCCAACTTTGAATTATTGCGATAATTTTGTCAATTACTTCCTACCAAGCTGTGGTGCCATAAGAATTTAGAAATATTGGCATACCTAAATATTTGAAGTAGTTCCAAGTGGTGATGATAGGGAATCCAAAAATTCTAACAATTTGGTCTTTGATATGACTTGGGACATTCCAATCATAGATCCTACATTTAGCTGAGTTCAATTTTCCTCTAGAAGCCATGAGAAAAGATCCAAGAACTTTCTGAAAGTGATTGGCTATGTTTATAGAGGCCACCCCCAAAAGAAGAGTGTCATTTCCAAACTGAGACTGATTTATTTCCTTGCCCCCCCTCACAATAAGTAACCCTGGGAGTCTGACCTTCCTTATTTCATCTTCTATTTTTCGGCTGAGAAAGTATGCTAGTAGGATGTAAAGGAAGGGGGAAAGGGGGCATCCTTGAAAGATTCCTCTACTGACCTTGAAAAATTGCAAGGGTCGACCATTTATTAAGGGGGAGATCCAAGGGACACTGATAAAGAATCTGATCCAACCAATAAATTCTTTAGAAAACCCAAACGCTTTGAGGACTGAGTACAGGAAAGAGTGTTTGATGCGATCAAAAGAATTCTCCATATATAGCTTAACGACCATACCTGGGGATTTACTTTTTTTGCTGGAATGTAAGGCCTCTTGAACTAGCACGATATTGTCTGTAATTTGTTTGTTCTTTAAAAATCTTCCCTAATTTTCTGAGGCTAGAGTTGAAAGCAAGGTTTTTAGGTGATTTGCAATGATCTTGGTAAGGATTTTATACGAGGAATTACAAAGGGAGATGGGATGGAAGAAGGAGAAGTTAGAGGGGTTGGTATCTTTAGGTATGAGAGCTAGGAACGTGGAGTTTGTAGCTCCTCCATTTTTTTTCTTTTGGAGAGTGTAATTCAATATTTTGTTTAAATCTCGTTTGATGATGATCCAAAAGGATCAGTAAAATCTGATTGGACATCCATCAGGTCCAGGGGGTTTGTCAGGGTCCATGTCCCAGATTGCTTTGGCTATTTCTTCTTCAGTTATCTCCCTGACTAATTAATTGTTTTCATGCTCAGAGACTGTGCTTGGAATAATGGCTAACATATATAGTACTTCTTCATTCGTTCTTTCATTGCTTGGTTGCTGATATAAGTATTCAAAATGATGGAAGGCCTCTTCTTTGACTTTCTCAAAGATATCGAGTTTTTGGCCAGTGTTTGAAAGAATGGAAGTAACTATGTTTTTTTTCCTTTGTGTTTGTGCTTCTTTGTGGAAGAAGGATGTATTTGAATCTCCTTCTTTTAGCCAAAGACTTATAGACTTCAATCTCCAATGTTCTTCTTGTCTGCATAGGGAGTGATGTAGTTGTTGGTGGTCTTCTTTTTCTTGATTCAGAAGTGTCTCGATAAATTCCTCTTCTTCTAACTGAAGTTGAACTTTCATAAGTTGTTCAATCTTTTCTTTCCTTTCTTGTTGTGGTGGGATATAGGAATCTTTCACCCATTATTTCCCAGAGAAAGGGGAAGACCACAAATTTTGAATGATTGGAGGGATAGAAGGATTTTCGATCCAGAGATGGTTAAAGAATAAGGGAAGAGGGATGCAATTCTATGGGTTTTTGAAGTTTAGGGAGATTGGCTTCTGATCAAAAACAACATATGAGAGGATATGGGAGGAGATTTCTTGAGGGGAGAGAAGGAAATTACTGTTGATGAGGAATCGGTTCGGACGAGATGCTATATGGCAGAGGCCAGAGCGCCTGTTGTTCTAAGTACACTTTCCTTTGGACGGATTGATGTTCTGCAGGTCCCAGACTGAGATTAAATCAATTAGATTTTCAGAGAAGGGGTCTCTGATTTTACTACCTCCTTTATTTTCTCCTTGATTGAGGAGAGATCGATGGTGTTTTTGAGCATGAAAAGGGAGTTCCAACAAGCAGTTTTGTCCTTGTAGGAGTTGGGCATATAGACATTGATTACTAAAATGACAATACTATTATCCTTATTTTTAAGAACAGTTACAAGCGAGCTTTGAGTTTCTAGAGTTACCTGAAGAGTCCATATCTGGTCGTCCTAGAGAGTTTCTATACCACTAGAGGCTCCTTGAGAACTTACGGCTGCTCCGGTGGTGGTTTTGAAAACCCTTTTTGTTGTTTCAAGGATCATTTATGCCTCCATTTTGGTCTCCTGGAGGAGGATTACTGATGGCTTGACCATAGTTTTGAGATCTCTTAGGGCTTCAACTTTGAATTTGTTTCCAAAGCCCCTACAGTTCCAAGAGAGGAGATTCATTGATGGAGGGTGGAGGAGGCCTGACTTCCATGAGTCAGTAGGTTAGATCCTTTAGTTCCTCCTTTGCACGTTGAAGTATGCATGGTGTTTTCTATAGATTGTTTCTTACCTTGTGACTTTTCTTTTGATGTTGTTTCTTCTCTGAATTCTTTATTTGATCTCCAACCATAATTTCTGGGTTTATCTGGGGGGAGTTCTCCTTCCTCCACTTGTTGGTGGAGTTGTGATTTTAATAGGGATTCTTCATTTGCTTGTTGTTCCACTTCTTGAGTGTCCTCCTTTGAAGGCTCATCTTCATCTGATTCTTCTGCTATTCTGATTAATGATGGGACGAAGAAGGAAACATGTAATATCCCCCGGTAGTGCCCCAGTTTTATTATGAATTGTAATCATATTTATAGGTTGGTGAGCCAAGTGTATATAAGTTGGTGGGATTATGTGTTTATTAGGTCGGAGAGCCTAAGTGTTAAAGACCAGGAGCCTGATTTTGTATATGTAATTATGCAGATCATGAATAAAATATAAAAATCGTTGCGTGAAGACTGACCACAAAGAAAGAGTGATGGGGGACTAACCTTCCACAAGGTTGGGTAAGGGAGGAGGCTAAGTGTGTGGGCGTAGGGGCTAATCTAGGGGGCTTACCTCTAAAGGGGATAATAATTTATTATTATTTCCTGAAGGCTAAGGTGGACATGTTGAGTGTTGTCCTAAGTTCCTGTAAAGGGAACGTGTGCTAAGTGGAACTCATGTGGCTCTAGGAAGATAAGTGTCGACCTAGGCGCATGCATTTAAAATTGATGAGTCGGCTGTGTTGGGGGTCATTTCCCATTCTTCCATCCTTCACTTGAGTTTGCGGGGATGTCGGTCTGAACCTGTTTTGCCTCTGCACTCGACCTCTGTGTTTTGTTCTCTGGTCACGCATCCTGAACCCAGGGAGAACCGTGGAATGATCCATAGTCTGAACCTAAGAGATCTATGATCGACCTCTGCATTGTTTCCTGGTCACGTGCCCTAAAATCCGTGGGAAAATCGAGTTATCCCGTGTGTATCCTGTGAAGTCCAGGTATCTTGTATTTGTCTGAGTCATGTAGTGTCGTAACTGAGGGTTGTTGTGGCCACGTAGTTCCTAGACCGAGTGTGGCTTGTTGCCTTCTGTTTTCCTAAGTTGTATTGACCAGTGGTTTTTGTCCTCACATTGTGGGAATTGAGTTGAAACTGGTTGAAGAAGCGGGTTGTGAGGCTTGTGGATGAAGAGGCAGGTTGTCATGCCTGTGAGAAACTCTCTACAGGTGAGAGATTTTGCTGGGAAGTGGTTTTCTCCCATAGAGAGTCCAACACCAACTACAGATCTTTGAGAATTCCTGATATGACTTGTTGACGAGACCCAGAGAGGGAGGTGAAGCAACCGATGGACTATGCTTGTGAAGGTGTATACTCCCAGGTGGAACAAGCATGTGGCGAATGAGCTTCTGTGAGTAGTGGGCGTAAGAAGGCTCCTGGAGAGAATCCTTCCAGTTGCATTGTGCAGTTTCTTGTAACCTCAGCCTAGTCTATGATTCCCTTTCCCTGGGTGGAGCTTAGTCCCATCTCGAGGGTGACCCATTGCTGAACATGATGAGAAGTGTGGTCTATGGCTGGGAGGTTAATGGAAGGTCTGCACGTAGTTGGTGGATTTACTCCAGCTAAAAGATAAGTATCAGTCTGTGCTTAATTTATATGTTATGCATGTTTGTGTTATTGATGCTTGAATGTTATCATGTGTTCCATTGCATGTGGAATTACTGTCTATTACATTTGAATCTGTGTGGTAGAAGTAACTCTGTGTTATGTGTTTTATTTCGATTAAAATGCATGTTATATATTTATATGTGAATGTTCCACAGTGGTAGCGTTACCCGGTCTCTATGGAGGGCCGATGATGTTACAATATGGTATCAAAGCTAAGTGAAGCATCTGTGTAGTAGCATTGCCCAAGCCGGTTGATGGCTGGGGAAGTTACAATATGGTATGTGATCCATGGTTACAACACTGATCCTGGATGGGCCATGTTAGTGGAATTTGAAGCAAGAGTTTCGGAAAGAATTGTTGTCGAAGTAGAAAAAATTCGAGTTCAGAGCTAAGGTTTCAACGCTGAACCTGGATGGGTTGGATAAGTGGTCTTTGGACCCAAGGTTTCAAGAGGAAATTGTGTCTGGAGGACCAATTTTGAGCCTCAAAACCTTCCTGAGTGCCAAGAAGTTACCTTGGTCATGTTACGAGGCTCAAGATGAGTAGCAGTGTTGTAAAACCCCGATAGACGTGGTATTGGGTTGCAGAGTAATGTGGACCTTATGATATGTTCACGAGAAGGAGAATCCTTCATGACCGCCAGATCTAGTAATGTTGCGAAGAAGTTAGCCATGAATTCCTTTGTAAATCCACAGAGTAACAGAGTTTGTTCTGTGCCATAGGATCTATTCAAAAGGAAGGGAAATCCCTTACAACCGTCAGATTTGGGGAAGGTGCAGAAGAGTTAACCCAGAAGCCCTTCGGACTTTGCAACTTTAGTGAAGTTTGATGCTAGAAACAAGAGAAGGGTTGAAGTCTGAAACTCCGAAGTGACGTGGCATGGTGATGTCACTTGGTTTGACGTGGACACATGGGTTTTGCGCCACGTGTCAGTGGGTTTTGATCCCGTAGAAGTTTGAAATTCCATATGGAACGTGACGTGTGACACCCATCCGATTGGGCCACGAGTCAGTTGCTAGTATTCTACCACATGGCACTTTGTATGAGCATGGTTAGTGGGGTCGAGGTTTCGTAACGTAGTTAAGGTCGGAGGACCCACACTGGTGTTGATCAAGATACATCAAGATCGATGGCCAGAAGGCATTGCGGGGACCCAAGTTGCATGGGATTTAATTCTCCAAGGCGGTCCTGTAATCCAAACCACGGTTTCACCGAGGGGTTACGTGTCAACATTAGAAGAATTGCGGGATGAAAGGCGGGTTACTCCAAACCACTACCGCATGCCCCCGCAATTGGAAAACGTAAGTGATGTGACGTAATGATGTCAACAAAGGTGACATGGGAATGTTAAGAGATTAACTGGTTTGAATGCGTAAACTGGTGAAGTATTGAATAAGTTTCAATTTTTTCTCTTCTTTAAGTTTTCAAGTGCAAGCAGTGCACATTGTCTGCAAGGAGTGCATTGACATAGGTAAGTTAACCTTAGAGAAGCTCATGAGAGATACCGTTGAACCTTCCTCAGCAGAAGTGCAAGGAGTGCACAGGAAGAACTCTGTGTTGAGTTTAAAGAGAGATAGAGTCATTGAGAACTATGTAGGGCTCTGCTAGGCGAGCATCGAGCGAGTGCAAGTGTGAACAGAGAGAACTATTTGTCGAGTTCAGGGAGAAGAGTATCAGAGGAAGATACTCACAGAGCTGTTGAACACTCTATAGAAAATGCTCGACAAAGTGTGCTTTGAGCAGAAGGTTGCCAGGAGGGCACAGATTTTTCATTTGAAAGGAAACAAAAGGGATGAGACCCTTAGGAGACTGATTAAATCGAAAAGCTTAGAAGATATAGCGTAAGGAGTGCGTGGGATATGGAATCATTCTAAGTCCTAAAGCTCAGAAGAGATAACGCTTATGTAAGCGAAGACGAGACCCTATAGATGGACTCGAAGGAGGAGCAAAGGTCAAAGCCTTTGAATACTTAGAAAATATTCTAAGTGAAAAGAGATATGAACTGTTGGAGGTAGATATTGATTGTCCATTTAGAAGCATCGTCAATATAGTGAGATCGACGGTCACCTCACATTGCGAGGATAGAAGGTGCTCGAGCTTTATAAAGTCGAGGGCGAGCTGCAATCCAAACCACAGTTTTGGAGAAAGGACGAGTGTAGACTCAAGGTGAATTGCGGGACATAAATTATTTTGGTAACAAACCACCTTTGAGCATGCCAGCAATCGCGTGATGTCACCGCCCAAGGTCACCTCTAAGGAGGAGCCAAGGAAAAGGGGAGAGTGGACTTGCTAAAGTCCCAAAGTGATTTGGGACCGTCCATCGTCTGGAAGGACGCGTGGCTAAAATCCATTAGTTTTGGGTGAAGGTTCTCCAAGAGGAACGAGTGCACAAAAGTTTGAAACTTCTGAAACATGAAGCGTCGAAGTAAATCTTGGTCGTTGATCTGAAAGTGGACGCATGGCGCCAGATCTAGAACTCCGGAGGAAAGCATAGGGTGAAAGCGTCGAAGTCCAGAAGGAGATCTAGATCATTGATCGAGGAGGAGGTCAAAGGACCATTGATCTGGTCTTGGTCGGAAAGAGCCAAAGTCCCGAATAGAATCAGGGCCATTGATTTGGAGAGGACGCGTGGCAAAAGATCTGTCACTACGGGGAAATTCACTCCAGAGATTTGTGTGTGTGGAGACATGAGAACTCTCGAAGGCCGGAGAGCCGGAGTTCACCAGAACTTCGATTTTTGAGGACAAGTGTCAATAGATCTTCCACTCCGAAATATTTCCATACGGGAAAAGTAGATAGTTTAGAGTTGAAAATCTCGAGGCCCGGAGAGCTGAAATCAACCCTAGTCGTTGATTTGGAAGGGAGATATGCGTCGAAAGATCTTGTAGATATGGGATCACATGTGGAAGGAGGATAGATAACCTCCATTGATCGTGGATCATCACCGAAAGAGAGATATCAACAATCGGGAATAATTGTAGGGCCAGAACTTGCTCGGATGTTAAAAATCTGAGAGCGGGCCACAATTTTAACAAAGTGACAGGTGGAAGCTGGAGGTGAATTGCGGGGAGAAAAGCGGGTTGGCCTAAAACCACTCTTTCCCACGCCTACAATCACATTTTTCCATGAGGTCATAGCCCACAATCTTATGAAGGAAAGGGTTAATGAAAAAGGGGCTAGCACCTGAAACTTGGAGTTTTGGAAGAGCACTGGAATAACCCGCGGGTCTGTCAGGACCTGCACCTAAGGGGAAAAGTTGGCATGTTTATAATTGTTTTGGGTTCAATCACGAGCCCAAAGAGTCAATTCGACTTAGAAGAGTTGAAGATCCTTTGACCGAGAGGTCAGCAAACCCCGTTGAGGTGGGGGCACTCCGTCGAAAGTGCTCAGGGAAGGAATAATCATGCACAGTGATGACGGTGGGAGCACAAGAAGATCTAGGAATCCAGGAAGAATTGAATACTTCTGGAATCAACAAGAATTTTTTTTTATAGGGAGAAAGAAGTTGCTGCAATTTCTGTGGCAGCAAGTATGTTATGGCTGGTTGGGCCAGCCAGAGGAAAGAATGCTTGCATGTTTGCAAGTGTTTTTGGTGATGTTGTTTCATAAGGAGGGAAGCAACAAAGAGCTGAAGAGTTGGTCATAAGTTTGATAAAATAAGCATGAAAGCTTCTACTGCCATGAGACATTCAGGTAGTTTAAGATTTATTAATGGCAGTCATGCAGGTATGAGTTTTTATTACTCATTTTTCATAATTGATGAAAGGAAATTTAGGTTATAATTTCCTCAGCCAGAGTTATTATATAAAATCACATGATTATATTATTGAATGCATACCACTAGATGTGGTAAAGGCTGGAGGCCTGTATTACTTCAAAGATTTTTATCTTTTGAATGCACACACTGACACAATAGAATGTCATGTTAATTTGGTTATGGGGTAATAACCAAAGAATTAAAAGATAAGAACTTGTTATAAGAATGAATGCCATTAAACTAGTCATGTATGAGACCAGGACATGGTTGGATATGGAAATGTTATGAGCCACACAGGTACTAAAAGTTTCCTACCTTTAAATAAAACTTGGACTGCAACCTTTTTGCTAATACTAATGTACACCACATAATTAAATTCTTGGTGTAGTGTTCAGGTCGAAAAGGAAGGCATCTAATTAATTGGGAAGACAATAGGAAGTGTGTGGAGAATGTGTCAACACATTGGCCATAATTCCAACTCATGGATGGTGATATACATGACCGAGATAAAGAGCATTATGTAAATCAATACAAGGGTGCACTAAATAAATAGGCATTGAGAGTTGTACTTGTGTCTAGTAAGGGGCAGAGTTGCACTCATACATGATGGAATTGTATACTTAAATGCACTTTGCTGAATGCATTTTGTGAGTGCAAGTATATATGTTTTTGTCATGGAAATAATTATACTAATGGCTGAAATGTTGCTAACTCATGAAGTTGAGAACATTTCAGGAATTGTTAAACATTGCAATAGGAAAGTTGCAAGCCAGGTAGTCATAGGAATAAAGACTACAAAAATTTTTATGTTAAGAAAATTGAAATAATAAACTTATTGTTATTAATTATGAACATGCATATGCATAGAATGATGAGTCATTCTATTTGGTTAAATTGTTTGGTAATTGTGATTGAATTGCTAGGTGCAGGCAATCCCAAGATCATTGTATAAGGTGTTGTACATGTTGAATTATGATGTACATGAAATACTGAAAATTGTTGGCTATATGCAAGATGAAGGATTACAGGAAAAATGGTATGCAGTTTGGTGCCCGTGGAAAATCATAAGGATGGCTGCATTCATAATATGGAAACAACCAAGATGAATTATGAAATAGAATTTCATGTTTTGGGGAAAAGATGAATTCCCTTTGAACTAAGTTTGAGTTTCTAAATAAATTATTTTATGTTTTCTCATGATAATTGCATGTGGATGATGCAGATGAGATGATTTTGATTAAAGTTGGAATGATTGACTACACAAAGTAGCTCGGGGAAGATGTTGATTGGAGACAACAGATCTTACCCTGTGGATCCCTAGTGGATCTGAGTGTGTATACACTTCTCCTTGGGTTTCCTTGGAGAAGTCTGGAGCTCTGGAGAGAGAAGTGTGGAGATAGGTTCCTAGGTATGAGACCTGGAGACCTTGAGGGTAGTTGGAACTCTGGGAGCCATGATGCTTTGAGACTTCCTGAGCCAGCCTATTGTTGAATACCAAGGAAAGAGAGGTGTAGCAGTCGATGGATTGTGTGATAGTGAAGGTGTACAATCATGGGGTGGGACAGGCATGTGGGGAAGGATATATTGTTAGTTGGAGTGTTGTTGAGGTTTGGTACCTTGGTCTAGACCATGTTGATGTGAAAGGTCTTCTCAAATCAAAAGATAAGTACATTCTCTATTTATTGTATGGTGTGTATGTTGTATATAGGTTATAATGTTGTTAGAATTCATTGTATATACATATATATACATTGCATATATGCTTGCATTAACTGCATCCATGACTGTACATAATGTGTTTCATGTTTCATTGCTTAAGAAGTATATACCTGATGCTAATCATGTAATCGATTGGAATGCGATTTAGGTGGAGCAAGAAGGTGTCTTGCAAGTGCATCTGGTGCGCCTATTGGACTGGAAGAGCAAACATCTCCGCAATCGGGCCATAGGTATTGTAAGGGTTCAGTGGACCTGGTACAGTCTTGAGGACGCGACATGGGAGCATGAGGACGTTGTGCGGGTAAAATATCTGCATCTTTTTGAAGATTTTGGAAATATTGTTGATGTTGTGTAAAGAGTTGCACTGAGGACAATACAAAAATAAGGGGAGGGGATTGTAATACCCCCCGGTAGTGCCCCAGTTTTATTATGAATTGTAATCATGTTTATAGGCTGGTGAGACAAGTGTATATAAGCTGGTGGGCTTATGTGTTTATTAGGTTGGAGAGCCTAAGTGTTAAAGGTCAGGAGCCCGATTTTGTATATGTAATTAATAAAATATAAACATCTCTACGTGTAGACTGTCCATGAAGAAAGAGTGATGGGGAACTAAACTTCCACAAGGTTGGGTAAGGGAGGAGGCTAAGTGTGACATCCCAAAAAATAAAGTATTTCTGAAATTTAAAATTTGTTGGAAAATTATTCTGCTTTTAGTAGATTAGAATTTGGAAAATTTTTGCCATTTATGGCAATTCTGAATTTGATAACTGTAATTTAATTATTATGACTGTTGGGCAGAGATCTGATTTGACCCAACTAACTATTTGACTATGATACTTGTATAAAAACAAAATATTTTATATTGATTGGAGGAGGACAAATGGAACAACCATGTTAAAATCAACTCACCATGACTCCAAGACTGGGGAACATGTTGGAACTACCTCTGGGATGATTGTTACAAGTGGAAAATCATGGATTTGGCCGTTGGCAGACCCTAAAAATCAAGGATTTAGAAAGATGTGAAAATTCCCAAGGGGCGGAAGAAAGACCTAGGAAAAAAGGATTTGTTTTGTTAAATAGCATATATGAGGAGGCAGGACACTGCCGAGTATGTTGGTAAAAGAGACCAGTGTGTACTTGTTGTTATGAACACAAATTGTTGAGTGTGAGGCAAGGAAGGAATACTGATAGAAGAGGACAGTTCCAAAGAGGAGATTTCAAGTTTGGTCTTGTTAGCGATAATTCTTGTCATGGGTTCAAGAGCATTCGGGTCTGTAAGTTGCATGAAATGCTTAAGCGCAGCGCGGGAGGATCCCTGTTTTTTCCAAGTATCAGGTCAAGCGAATAGACAAAGTGTCGTCAGCATCATCCAAGGTCGATGATCTCGTGAACTTGGGAGTTCGCAGGGTAAAGACCCAGGTTTTGGGTACTTAAGTCGCGAGGACGCGAGAAGCGAGAAGGTGAGTAACCATTGGATCTAGATCAAGGAGAGTCGGTGGATCTGCACGTGGGATCGGGTATCGGGGCCTCGCAAGAAAAGGCTTGAGAATTTGGGCACAGGGATTGCGAGATTGCGAGAAGCAATATCCCGACAACTAGAAGCAGTGGGGGCTATAGCAGAGTCGGCGAGTGGAATACAGGTGGCACAAAACCTCGGGATATCATCGTGAGAAGTCCTGAAGTATTATTATTTGGATCTGCGAGACGCGAGGTGCCGAGGGCATCCCGGCCTGGGCCCGCAACTTTACCGAGAAGATCTCAGTTGTCCATCTGAAGTGGACGCCTGGCGCGCGATTGGGGCCCCTCGCTTCCTCACCCATCGTAACTTTGAAGCATGAGAAGCAGCCTCCTTCCATCCACAAAACACGAAAGGGTGAAAGCACCTTTGAAGATAGGTATAGGGTCACAGCCCGTGGTCACTTGGAGGGTGATGGAAAGAATTGCGCAAAGGGCCGAAGCGTTGGGTTTGGTTGAAGAAGGGATCACTGTGTTCTTTAGATGCTAGTTCAGCTTGATCTCGATATTGTTTCTCGCTCGGAGTAAATGAAAGATAAGGAGGGGTAGTTGAAACCTCTCCTCAGTCATTAAGCGTGAAGTATGGAGGGCCTGGTGAATGGTCTACTCGAGAAGGTCCTATGTACCCATATTTTCATAAAATCCATGCCGAGTTCTCGACTAGCCGGAGGAGGCCTGCACACGCTATCTCAGCATTTACTGGCCCAGCTACTCCCCCTGCAGGAGCCATGCGCAGTTAAGGAAGCGTCTGACAGAGAAAGCCCGTTTGATTTCGGCTGAAGGGACACCAAGCTTCAGATGGTCGCCCGCACCTCTGTGGGGCAATTTTCTCTGAGCATATAAACTCAGTCTTTGTAATTTGTAGGACATCAATGGTAGAGCAGAGCTCCCTACTGTAAAGTTTAACATACATCTTAGTTTGTTGGATATGCATCTGCATTTGAGATATCCTGTTTTATGACAGACAGTTTTTCTCGCTCCATCTAATTTTCGTCTCATAGAGAGTTCGTGATTGACTGAGTCGCGCGAATTATTGCAGTTCTGTTATGATAAATGATTTATCATTGCATTATTTCATTCTATGGTTTTCTGTATTTAAGTGCAAGAAGACCTTGCGTTTGGATGTCTTTTTCTACAGTCTGTTAGGAACATGTCGTTCGTAACAGACCTTCGCACCCTTCCCGTATAAGTCTTCCACCTGTTCACCCTTTACTACAACTCACTGTCTGAAGTTTATATAAGACCTCACTCACCTATGCATGTCTGGCCTAGTTTGGTGTTGGAATGATATCGTTTTGAGTTGGCTTCCATTCGGTCACCCCATCTATAAACAAACCGTGACATAAAACTGATGGGCGTCGGGCTCTGCTCCTGCTAGCAATCCAGGAGTGACTTCCGTCGCCAACATTTCTGGCGCCGTTGCCGGGGACGAAGTTGAATATTTTCCCCGAGATTGAACGACAATGATTAGCTGATTCTGAAGGTGCATAAGAGATCATAACTATTGAGATTGTTGTTGTGCACCTGGCGACTCCATTGTGACGACTCCACTGGAGCGAACCCACTGTTTTAATTGTGGCTTCCAGAGGCAGACATACGCGGTCACATCCACAACTGCCTCTAGCTACACCTGTAATTGATCCGGAGGTGGTTCTCAAAAAAGGAAAGGCCCCCGAAGAAGAATTTTCCACCGTCGAAATAGGTAATCCGCCATTTCCTTCTGTAAGATCTCCTTTTTCTCCTCCTCAGTTTCTCGATAGACCTCCTTTAGAGGTTTTCCATTTCCTGAATTTTGGGAGTGTTCCTGCTGAGTTTTCCCCTCCTAGTCTAGGATTAGAGGAAGAAATCCTTGTTACTCCCATCTCGTTTGAAGTTGTTTATCGGCGAAGACTCGTGACTGCAGAGGATTTTCCCACTCCCGCACGAAGAAAAGAGCCTGCTGACTTGAGTTCGTTAACCTCCTCCTTGAATCCTCTCTTGTTCCCCACTCCACTCCGAGACTCATTCCCGGTAGCCCCTTCGCGGACTCCTTCTCCTCCCAATTCTCCTCCACCTAATATTCCTATGGCTGGTGTTAATCCCCCTCTGAATAGAATGGACGCCATAGTGGCTGCTAGGTACGCTCCTTTGATCTTACCTAATCCCATGAATCCTTTCCCTGCTGGAGATTACTTGAAATATATGCCCAAGTTCACCGGGGAAGGGGACATAACTATAGAAGAACACTTGGCTGCTTTCTATAGTTATGCTGACAACCTGACCATTGGAGATGAAGATGTTTGGATGAGGGTTTTTGTCCAGAGCCTAGATGGTGAGGTAAGGAAATGGTTTAGAGGATTAGCTCCCGGATCTATTGCTAGAATTGACGCCCTGGATAATGTTTTCCTGAGGCAGTGGGGAGATAAGAAGGATTTCATGTATTACATGACATAGTTTGGGTCGTTGAAGAGAAAGGAGGGAGAGTCTATTCCCAACTTCTCCAAGAGATTTAGTAAAATGTACAACAGAATCCCTGTGGAGATAAAACCCTCCGAAGCCTCTGCAATGATCAATTACTCCAACGCTTTTGATCCTGATTTTTGCCTACTGGTGAGAGAGAGAAGAGCTGCTACGCTGGCCCACATGCAAGATGTAGCCATGGAGGTAGAATCTAACATATTGGTTGTCAATCGACTCAGAAACACAGGTGACAGAAGTACGTCCAAGAATAGGCCTGAAGCTTCCTCATCCAGTTCCTCTCCCTTGCCCCATCAGACAGATGAGACAGCTAGAACGATAAAATCACTTGCTGCCAAGATAGAAAGGTTGGAATTAGAAGAGAAGCCCATGTACAGAAATCCCCAAAACAATGATAATAGAGGTTTCAAACGACCTGCTAACAATATGCCTCAAGTTTTCCCGAGGGAACAAAGGGGAAAGGACAGAGAAGATCAAAGGGTTCAAGCCCCCCTCCAAAATAACCTAGTTGATCATGAGGAAAGAGAGGAGATAGATGAGTTTGGCCCTGAAATTCACTGTATTGAAGAAGCTCCCCCTTTTCCCCACTTGACGCAGTCCGCATATGAAGAATCATTGATGAGTGCTCAAATTCATGAGTTGGGGAAAGAACAGAGGGACGGTCACACTTCTAACAGATATAATCTCAGATCGAGAAGGAAAGAAGGAGACTTCGACAGTTCAAACCAGCCCCTCATAGCAGATAGGCCTGCTAAAACTGCAGCAGCCACAACTAAAGAAAAGAAGACTCAGAGTGTTTCACTAGCAGCCAAAGAGCCTGTCACTGAGGTAAGAGAAGCTCCTAAAACTACCCCCTCCTTCAATTTTGAGCATGAGATTCAGAATATTAGGATTCATGTACCTCTCTCTGAGCTAGTTAAAAATGAGGACTTCAAAAGGTCCCTCTCCAAGTTGCTACAATCTGAATCCCCCCAGCCCCCCTCTGACTCAGTAAACCTTCAATATGAGAAGCAAGCCATCATCTTAGGCCCCATGGTAGAAGACAGAGATGACTCG
>JZKD02S1675160.1:358709-373717 GCA_000966675.3 Picea glauca | reverse complement strand
ATTCAGGGGCTTCCCATAACCTTATGCCAAAAATAGTCATGGAAGAATTGGGACTGGAAGTGACAAGAACTTATCATGATTTATATTCCTTCGATTCAAGGAGAGTGCAGTGCCTGGGAGTCATCAAAGATCTGGCGATTTCCCTGTTTCAACTGCCCATGAAAAGTGTGGTCATGGATATTGTGGTAGACGACGTTCCCCCCAAGTTCGGTATGCTATTGTCTAGATTGTCGATCAAAAAACTGGGAGGGACACTACAGATGGATCTCACATATTCCACCATTCCGGTCTTCGGAGGGGAACAAAGGAGATTATATAGAGAAGCCCAGCTGGCCTATATTGTCAGTGATGAAGCAGACCCTACCAATCACCCCATCTTTGCACTTGACACCGACTTGGGGTCTAGTTTATTGCAACTCACCGATGCCCCTAAAAACTCTTTACTAATCAGAAAACACCCCAGCCCTGATCACCCGATTTCCCCCCAAAGCTCCTCTGTGTGGAAGATGTTTTTTGACGGAGCTTCTTCTAGCGAAGGAGCTGGCGCTGGAGTGGTTTTCATATCACCTTGTCAAGAAGTTGTATCTCTGTCATACAAGTTGGAATTCCAAGTCACCAACAACGTGGAAAAGTATGAAGCTCTTGTTCTGGGCATGAGAGCCGCAAAGGAAATGGGAATTGAAGAGATAAAAATATTCGGAGATGCTGAGTTAATTATTCAGCAGATAAGAAATGCTTATCATGCCCATAACCCCTGACTCAGAAATTATCGGAATGAAGTATGGGACCTTATTGATAATTTCTTCTTGGATTTTAACATTTCTTTCATTCCAAGGGAAGAAAATACTTTGGCCGATTCTTTAGTTGTCTCAGCCAGTTTGCTCAAATTCCCTCTACCGCCTATGGCAAAAAATGATGTTGATATAAGATATAGGCCCTCGATGCCGGACAATATCAAGCATTGGAAGGTGTTCAAGGATGATTCTGAACTCGAAAGGTTTCTCCGATCAGTGGATGAATTTTCGGCTTTGCATATTGACCAGGATCCCGACCTGGAAGGTAACCCTCACCCCGAGAAGTTTGTAAATAAAATTACTAATGATCAGATTATTTAGCTGCGCAACAATCACATTTCGAGAGGACTCGTCCCTTTAGAGAGATTGTTCGATGGGAATGATGTGCCAGTAAAGGGTAGGGTCTCAAATGAAGATGCCGAGACAACCAAATGAAACATTGGCACACTGAAGGAGCCCAAGTTTGTCAAATTGTCAAGTAGTTTGACCAGAGAAAAAAAGGCTGAGTACACACAATTGCTCAGAGAGTTCGCTGACATGTTTGCATGGACGTATGAAGACCTCAAGACCTATGACACATATGTCATTGAGCACAAGATCCCACTAAAGGAAGAGGCTAAACCATTCAGGCAGAAGTTGAGAGATAAATCCCATGTTGCTACCTATCATGGAAAAAGAAGTGAGGAAATTGTTAGATGCCCAAATTATTGTCCCCTTGAGATATTCTAAATGGGTGGCCAATTTGGTCCCAGTAAGAAAGAAGAGTGGAGAGATTAGACTCTGTGTTGATTTCAGGAATCTCAACAGAAGCTCAAAGAAAGACAATTACCCCCTACCTAAGATGGAACACATACTGCAGAGGGTAATTGGTGCCTCCAGGATATCCATGATCGATGGGTTTTCTAGATATAATCAGATATCGGTCATGCCTGAAGACGGGGAGAAGACAACCTTCACCACTCCTTGGGGCACGTTCATGTATGCCAAAATTCCATTTGGGTTGATGAATGCAGGAGCAACGTTTCAGCAATCCATGGATATAGCCTTCATCGGGGAAAAGGACCAGTTCGTAGTGATCTATCTGGATGATATCACGGTCTTCTCTAGGATAGACAAGGAGCACCACTGTCATCTGAAGAGAGTCTTCTTGAAGTGTCAAAGGTTTGGCCTATCCCTGAACCCCAAGAAATCTTTGTTTGCTATGCAGGAAGGGAAGTTGTTGGGACATATAGTACCGACAGTAGGGGTGAGAATTGATCCCAGCAGGGTGGAGGCAATTCAAGCCTTGTCTCTTCCCAGGTCTAAAAAAGAGGTTCATGCTTTTTTGGGGAAAATTAATTTTCTAAGGAGGTTTGTCTCAAATTTTGTCGAGCTAGTGAAACACATCATGGCCATGCTCAGGAAGGGAAATGAAGTGAAATGGACTGTTGAACCCAGGGCCTCTTTTGACCAAATTAAAAAGGCATTGACTGAGGCACCTATGCTTATCAATCCTGACTATTCCAAAGAATTCCTAATTTTCTCCTTTGCTTCTTTTGATACAATGGCGGCGGTCTTATTGCAGAAAAATGAGGAAGGGCATGAGCAGCCCATCGCCTTCTTTAGTAGGGCATTAAGAGATGCAAAGAGTAGATATGAAATCATTGGAGAAGCAGGCCTATGCCTTAGTGAAAGCTCTTAGAGCTTTCAGAGTATATGTCTTGCATTCAAAAGTAACGACATATGTTCCCTCAGCTTCTGTGAAGGACATCCTTGTGCAGCCCGACGTAGATGGGAAAAGAGGCCGATGGATCGCAAAGATCCTAGAATTTGATCTTGAGATTAAGCCCACCAAGTTGATAAAGGGGCAGGGTTTGGCCAAGTTGTTGGCTGAATCTAATTGCAAAGCCTTAGGGATTAGCTTCATCAATGAGCAAGCCGAGTAATCCAACAAGAATTTTCAGGGTGCTTTGTCCCTAGCAACATGCTCCTGGTACAAGGATATCTTGTACTTTCTGCAAGAATTGAAGCCCCCCGATGGAATGGGAAAAAGCAAAGAAAGGGCTCTAAAGCTCAAGGCGGTCAGGTATTGCCTCATCGACCAAACCTTGTACTGGAAAGACCCTCTAGGGGTATTTCTGAGATGCCTGGACCCACAGGAGGCCCAGAAGGTTATGTTCGATTTTCATAGCAGCCTTTGTGGAGGTCATCATTTCTGGAAGACCACAACCCACAAGATACTCTGAGCTGGGTATTATTGGCCCACGTTGTTCCCCAATGTTTGCAGGGAGATCAGATCTTGCACCAAATGTCAAAAGTTCTCAGGAAAGCAGCAGCTCAAATCGCTGCCATTGAAGCCCATAGTAGCTTCGACACCTTTTTGCAGTGGGGGTTGGACTTCATCGGAGAGATCCATCCTCCCTCAAGTGGTCAGCACAGATGGATCCTGACTGCAACAGATTATTTCACCAAGTGGATAGAAGTTGTCCCCACCAGAAGCGCATCACACAAAGTAATTATCAGCTTCTTGGAGGATATCATAGCCTGATTTGGTTGTCCCAGCAGAATCGTCACCGATAATGCTGCTTCTTTCAAATCTGAACCTCTAATTAAGTTCTGCGAGCAGTTCCATATCTCGCTAATTCACTCCACCCCCTACTATCCCCAGGGAAATGGTTTAACAGAATCCTCAAACAAAAGCCTGATAAAGATCATCAAACGATTGTTAGAGGATAACAAAAGAGCCTGGGATTCAAAGTTGAAATTTTCTATGTGGGCCGATCGTGTCACGACGAAGAAGTCTCTGGGCACCTTGCCGTTTCAGCTAGTCTACGAAGCAGAGGCGGTTTTCCCTACCCAGATCGCCTTACCCGTGGCGAAGTTCTTTCAAGACTATAAGGGAGAACCAGATCATATGATTAGAAAAATTCATCAGATAATGGAAGTGCAACAGAGCAGAGAACAAGTGAGGGACGCAGCTTAGAGTCATCAGCAGAAGATCAAGCAGGCTTTTGACAGGAAGGTCAGGAAAAAGGAGTTTGAGATCGGGGACTTGGTATTTAAGTGGGACGCACCCAGATAGGATAAAGGCAAGCACAACAAGTTCGACACCCTCTGGATTGGCCCCTTTAAAATCTCTAAGATTTTCTCCGACAACACCTATGGGTTGCAGGATCTGGAGGGTGAAGAGGTTTTCAACAACCCAGTGAATGGGCATTTTCTGAAAAAATGTTTCATTTGAGCCTTAGATGGCTCCTCTGTTTGTAAATATTGTCTTTTAATTCTGTGTTTAATTTCTTTTTACATGTTTTCAGCCTAATAAGTGACTCCATAGCCCAACAACAAGGCACTGAAGCTGCAGAATGAGCTCTTAGAGCATAACAGGGACGACTCTATCCCCCATGGAGCCTATGTTAGCGATAATTCTTGTCACGGGTTCAAGAGCATTCGGGTCTGCAAGTTGCATGAAACGCTTAAGCACAGCGTGGGAGGATCTCTGTTTTTTCCAAGTAGCAGGCCAAGCGAGTGGGAAAAGTATCGTCGACATCATCCAAGGTCGATTATCTCGTGAACTCGAGAGTTCGTAGGGTAAAGACCCAGGTTTTGGGTACTCAATTCGCGAGGACGCGAGAAGTGAGAAGGTGAGTAACCATTGGATCTGGATCAAGGAGAGTCGTTGGATCCGCACATGGGATCGCGTATCGGGGCCTCGCAAGAAAAGGCTCGAGAATTTGGGCACAGGGATCGCGAGATTGCGAGAAGCGATATCCCGACAGCTGGAAGCAGTGGGGGCCATAACAGAGTCGGCGAGTGGAATATAGGTGGCACGAAACCTCGGGATCTCGCCGCGAGAAGTCCCAAAGTATTGGTATTTGGATCCATGAGACGCGAGGTACCGAGGGCATCCCGGCCTGGGCCCACATCTTTACCGAGAAGATCTCTGTCGTCCATCTGAAGCGGACACCTGGTGCACGATTGGGGCCCCTCGCTTCCTCGCCCATTGTAACTTTGAAGCATGAGGAGCAGCCTCCTCCCATCCACGAAATGTGAAAGGGCGAAAGTGCCTTTGAAGATAGGTACAGGGTCATAGCCCGTGGTCACTTGGAGGGTGATGGAAAGAATTGCGCAAATGGCCGAAGCATCAGGCTTGGTTGCAGAAGGGATCACTGTGTTCTTCAGATTCCATTTCATCTTGATCTCGATACTGTTTCTCGCTCAGAGTAAATGAAAGGTAAGGAGGGGTAGTTGAAACCTCTCCTCAGTCATTAAGCGCAAAGTATGGAGGGCCTGGTGAATGGTCTGCTCGAGAAGGTCCTGTGTACCCATCTTTTCAGAAAATCCATGCTGAGTTCTCGACCAGCCGAAGGAGGCCTGCACACGCTATCTCAGCATTTACTGGCCCAGCTACTCCCCCTGCAGGAGCCATGCGCAGTTAAGGAAGCATCTGACAGAGAAAGCCCGCCCGATTTTGGCTGAAGGGACACCAAGCTTCAGATGGTTGCACGTGCCTCTGTGGGGCAATTTTCTCTGAGTATATAAACTCAGTCTTTGTAATTTGTAGGACATCGATGGTAGAGAAGAGATCCCTACTGTAAAGTTTAACAAACATCTTAGTTTGTTGGATATGCATCTGTATTTGAGATATCTTGTTTTATGACAGACAGTTTTTCTTGCTCCATCTAATTTTCGTCTAATAGAGAGTTCGTGATTGACTGAGTCGCGCGAATTATTGCAGTTCTGTTATGATAAATGATTTATCATGGCATTATTGCATTCTCTGGTTTTCTGTATTTAAGTGAAAGAAGACCTTATGTTTGGATGCCTTCTTCTACAGTCTGTTAGGAACCTGTCGTTCGTAACAGACCTTCGCACCCTTCCCGTATAAGTCTTCCGCCTATTCACCCTTTACTACAACTCACTGTCTGAAGTTTATATAAGACCTCACTCACCTATGCATGCCTGGCCTAGTTTGGTGTTGGAATGATATCGTTTTGAGTTGGCTTCCATTCGGTCACCCCATCTATAAAAAAACCGTGACATAAAACTGATGGGCGTCAGGCTCTGCTCCTGCTAGCAATCCAGGAGTGACTTCCGTCGCCAACAGGTCTCATGGATTCATGGTCAGGCTAGGGGGTGAATTGGGTAAGCGTTGGTTGCCCAGTTCTACGGTTGGGAGGAATGTGGATGTTCCCTTTGTTTTCCCGTGGACTAATTCATATATGTCTCTCTACTCTCCTCTTTTCATGAATGTACTATTGAAATGATTATATCTGGTTACTATCGTAGACGATCATCTTACCATCATAGGTATTAGATAGAATTACAGAGTTGTTGTAGATTAATTGAAGTAGAAATAATTTGGTTCGATTAAAATGTTGTAGCTATTCGGTCCTGGCATATTAGTCACTGTAGGGATGAACTAGTATTCTACAGAATATATCTACATTGATTATGTAATTTCTATGTTGTATGAACATAATCTATATCTTAAATTATGAAATTATAAAGTGATGACATATAGTTCTAGTGGAAATAAAGACAGATCCGAACATTAAATTGTGTTACAGTACTACTGTGTTTTAATCGTGTCAAGACATATCTATTCTACTTAGTGAAATAAAAGTTAAGCATGCACATCCTGAAACTTCAATTTATGGAACGTTCTACCGGTCATAAGATAATCATATGGTCATACATCTTTAAATACCCATTATCTATCATGAGATTTCAATCTGTGTAAACATTTAGAGAAATCTAGAACGAATGAAGAATATTATAATCATGTATTTCTACACAAAACTATAACTACAACTATCTAATACACATAGGGTAATTATTGAATATTACAAAAAAGTTCCCATGAGATATAACTACGAATATTTAATACACAGGGGATAATTATTGATTGTCACAAAATAGTTCTCGTGAAATCTCACTATATTAATATAGAAGAGGGTTACAATTGTTCCTCTTGTAATAACCTCAAAACAAAAGGAATGTACAGAGTCGACATAATGTCTAGGACGAGTCCTTCGACTCTCTAGAGAATAAATCCTTAGATAGTGAAACTCATTTCAATGCGGGGTTTCTTCCCTTCTAATTTCTATTAAGTATTTAAATTACAAGAAAATTGGTTACCCTGGGAAGCCTAGTAACTGTTATCCCCGATATCTAGGGATAACTAGGAGATCATGTCTCGAGGCCCACTGGTCCTAGACATGAAGTGCTGAGAGATGGATTGACTTGAGCATGGCCCTGGAGGGCCCATCCTTCTCTTCTTCGCCAGACTTGTCCTGTCAGCAGCAACAACATCCATCACCATCGGCTTGGACTTTCATCAGAGAAGACTCTTGCTCCATGAGGTAATTGGTCCAAGGTATCATGGTATGTGTCATGTTTGATCATTATAACCTTCTTATATATGCATTAGGTTCCTTTCATTTCTGATGACTGCTTGGATCGTACACTAATCCACTTGACCATTGTTGGGGTGATTGACAGGGTGACTTAGCAAGCTTGTATTCATGGGTTTTGGTTAGCCACCAAGGGGGATTTGTAGAGCCATCGTCTGCTCCCACCATTCTATCATTTTAAATCTTATCTCCCATTCATCCATCCCATTCCCCTAGTCCAGCCATTAGGATGACCTTTTGAGGGTTACACTTTGTCTTATGGGAAGAAGGGGCTAAAGTCCCAGGGGGTAAAAGTAGCTGGTAAAAGATAAAAGCCATAGGAAATGAAACCTAGAGATGCTTCGCCCAGGGATCCCTAAGAAGGCAATAAAAAGCCTCTCGATAAGAAACGAAAGGGACCCTAAGAAAAATAATAAAACAAGACCTAACCAAGAGGATGGGAGGTCTCATCACGATCCAGCCCATTATGTTGATAGGTATCTAGCAGTATGACATTGCCATCATTTGGTCACCACGCCAGGGTAGTGACCTTTGGTTGCATGGACAAGGGAAAGGGGGTCTCATCACGAGCCAACCTTATCATTTCTACGAAAATATCGGTGGGTAACATTGTCAGCTCTGGTCACCACGCCAAGGCAGTGTCCTCTGGTCAGACTTTGAAGTAAAAAAGAAAGAAAAGCAATAAATGAAAAATAAAGGCAATAAAAGGGCTTGGAAAAAATGCATCCATGATGGGTACAACTCGCCTCCTACAAAGGCACCCACAGACAACACCTGCCCTTGGTATTACTATGATTGGACATCCCTAGACCATATCACTTCATAAACATGGCTTGAATGATCCTCCGAGGAAACTTTCCTTTTCTTGTGGGTATTAGCCCAATAGGTTATTATGTTGATTTCTTCAACTTTGTATAGTAGATATGTGTAGCGTCTTTGAGCTCTTAGATGATATGCTAGGGATTTCATGCATTTATTTGATGAATTTAATGATTAAATATGATTGACATTGCTATGATCCCGAGGACTAATGAGCCCATGGAGGGCATAGTTTTTGATGTCCAGGACCATACCCGATGGATAGGTGCCAGAGGACCAATACACATGGGGATATGATTAGCTCGAACGTCCACGGGGCTGAAGAGCCCATCAGATGGTTGCTGGGATGGCGGAGACATGACAACGTTGTGATGAGCCATTGCACGAGAAAGAAGAAGGATGTCCCTACCCAGGACACTTTGGTAGAACCCGACCTAGGGGGGATCACCTACTGCAGATGGGACGTTTTCTTTTGATGGACAAAATGTCACCTTAGGCAGCTGGACATTGTCTGGAGCATGTGACAGTATGCTAGGGTCATTTTGCAAGTGTGGCAGCTTGGAGGATCCCTAGAAGGGCCAACATTCTGCTTCCTGGATGCTGAGCTTGCCCAAAAAGGGCCAACGTCTCCCTCAGAGGGGCCTGACATCTCCTTTTTAGCTCATATTATGACATTTCTTTAGCATTTAATGTAAAAAACAATGTAAAATTGAAAGTCAACCTTGTCGGTTGTTTTAATGACCTAATTTTAAAATTAAAGGTCATTTGGATGATATAAATAGAGGATGTTGCTTATTTTCACATAACAACTCACTCTCTTGTGAGAGATCATTTTTAGTCTTTTGTCTTGGGATTTTTTCTCTTGGAAGTGAGGCGCAACTCTTGTGGAGGATTGTTCTTGGCATGTTATGGTGTTTTCTCTCATTGGAAGGCTTACAACTAGGGTTTGATAAGCTCTCTTCATGATTTGTAAGTGTATTTCTCATGCAAAACATCTTAAATGAATGGTTGTAGGTTAAATCTCTTGCATTTATTGTTACATTGCTATTATATTTCTTAATCTTGAAACCCTAGGTAGCAAGCACACAAGTAGGTCCTTGCTATATGTCCCCATTATTGAGAAACTTATTTTAGCCATTGATTAAGGAGGATTTAGCCTAGCCGTTGCTACACTTGTCATCCTTTTTCTGAGTTAGCTTTTGAACATAAATTGAAGAAAGAAGATGTCTTAGGCCTAGTTAATTCTACACCTAGGGTTTTGACTTTTAGGGTTTGAAGGGCCTTGCTCCTGCAACACTTTTCACCCTTAGATTTTTGTTTTAAAGCTAGCCATTTTGCCAAGGATATTTAAGGAAAGAGGGAGGAGCATGAGGCCTTGCTTAAGCAACACCAGAATGAGCCTCCTCCCCTTAGGGTTTTGATTTTAGGGCCCTGCCATTGCAGCACCATACAACCTAACTCTCCAATCCTTAGATTTTGATCCTCCTGAGATCTTGCCCTTGTTTCTGACTTCATAATACCCTAAGGCACTAGTCTATCTCTCCAACATTGAGCTTGTTGTGACAAAACAACTTTTCAAAACTCTTAAATTTGAAACCCTAGAACAAAACGTTGATCTCTTTGTCTATAATATTAACCCTAGAACAAGGCTAACGTCACCTCTAGTATAGTGGCGCAACAACATTTGTATATGAGTAATTGATGATATTTAATGCATTAAGTTAATTCAAGGATCGATTATCTCCATTGAATGCTATATCATTTCTAGTGTTTATTGAGAAGTAATATTATAAGCCATAGTCATTATTGCAATCATTGACTTTGTCAATAATTATTGCTATTGTGCTCATATATAATATTGATAGTCATTGATTAATGAAGTATTAACCACTATGCATGTATTAGTGTTATTGTTGCCTTGTCTCGTAAACAGGTGCCTCCTCTGTGGTGTATCTTCTTTTTGACTATCTTCTTGGCGGTAATCTGTGAAAGGAAAAACTGGCCTTGATTCTTTAAACCTTTTCCTTTCAAAACCCCAGATTGCCAGGGACGTCTCCCTTGGGTTTAGCCACCCTAAATAGAAAGAGCCCCCCATCGAGGTGACAATGGGTGGGGAAGCTCCCGTTACGCCAGTTTGACCTTTACCCTTCAGTTACTTGACCTAAACTACAAACTGAGCAATAACATTTTGGCGTTGTTGCCGGGGAAAACTGAGTCAACCTTCCGCAATGAAAAATCTTTTGGTAAGCCTTGCCTCAAGGACCTTTTCTTACAAGCTTACCTGGTGACTCCACTAAGACCTTTTTCCCCCTATTCTTTGGTAGTTTCAGGAAAACTATCTGGAGACTCCACAAACCAAAAAGAGGTTCAATAACCCTCCTCTAGCTTTCATAAGGAAGCCTCCTTCTAATTCACATGTTGTTAAGTCACCTTTTGAAAAGAGACTTCCTTTGAATATGACAACTCGTAGCGGAAAATTGTATTCAAATCCCACTACTGTGACAACCACCGTCATAACAAATCCTATACCTCCAATCAATCCAAATCCTCATAAATGGTCCCACCCAGAGATTTTTAACTGCTTCGACTTTAGTAACATCCAAGGTGGAGTACATGATTTTCCCACAAATGAAAACTTTTGGCTACCTTTTTTTTCCAGGAAAGGGTACCTCTGGAAATTCACATTAGACCCAGTTTTGCGACAGTTTTGACTTTCATCTGGATGGTCAAGATCATCCTAATGTTTTTATGAATCTCTTTGCAAGTTCTCTTACAGGAGATGCTAAGGTTTGGATTGATGGACTTCCCGAGGGAGGCATAAAGAACATTGAAGAGCTGCAAAAGGCCTTTAAAGTAAGGTGGTGTGATAATGAACATTCACAAGACTCTTTTTCCCAGTACTTCAACATTTGCAAAGGACCTTTTGAAAGTCCAAGGGACTTCACTGATAGGTTCAATATTGTCCTTAAAAAGATCCGGTCAAAAGTTGGTTCAGAACAATCTATCATCGATCAATACTTGTCCTCCTTAGAAGGAACCTTGCAATTTGAAGTTAGGGACCGGTCACCAACAACCTTGGAAGAAGCACAAGATATGGCCTTTCAGATTGAGAGAAATATTGATTTTGATGACTACATTGAACAAAGAAACATGAATTGTGAACTATGGGAACCAGGCAATGAACCCACGAAAGACCCTGAGCCTCCAAGCATCCTCCAAATTGAATTAGCTCCTGCCAAAAGGAAATGGAGTCTTTCTCATAAGAGTGATATCTCTTCCCAAGAACCTCTATTGAAGAAGGCCCATCCAGAGGATGAAGATAGGGGTGCATCACACAAAAACTTGGAGCCAAGTCCCCTTCAAGACTTCTCTCTCTTTATTCATCAAGTGGGAGACCCAATTCCTAAAAATCGTTAGTTAAAACCCTTTTACGTCTCCCTCTGAGTCAATGATTTTCTCCTTCACAATTGTCTACTGCACCCAGAAGCCAAAGCCAATATAATGACAGAAGAGGTTATGCAACAATTGGGCCTAGAAATTTCACGAGATAATACCAGAGACGGTTTCGTGAAGGGAGTCATTAACAATCTTGAGATAGCCTTTGACTCCTATCCCAATGCTCCTTTCTTGATAAATGTGGTTGTTGTGGACGATATTAACAATTTCGGGATTATCATCTGTAATGATGTTTTCAAAGGAAAAAGGACCAACAAACAAGTTGAGGAAGCCTTGGAATTCAACATTGGTACTAAAATGGTCCCAAGAATGGTCAAGATAGGGAAAGGGACTACCGAGAAAGAGAGGAAGGAAATACTGGAGCTCATTAGGGAATTCAGAGATACCTTTGCTTGGAACTATGATGAATTAAAGGCCTATAGAGGCGATGTTATCCAACATGCTATACCCTTGGTGGAAGGAGCCAAACCATTTTGACAGAAGTTAAGGCACATCAACCCAAAGTTAGCTGGACAGATACAAAAGGAACTCCAAAAGATGGTTGATGTCGTTATCATAGCCCCAATCATGTATTCTTCTTGGATATCAAATCTAGTAGTTGTTCGGAAGAAAAACGGTGGTATCCGCCTATGTGTTGATTTCCGCAACCTCAACCAGTTGTCGTTAAAGGATAATTATCCTCTCCCAAACATGGAACATCTGCTTCAACGAGTCACATGAGCAGGAATGATGTCAATGTTGGATGGATTCTTGGGATACAACCAAGTTTTACTCAAGAGAGAGGATCAACTCAAGACCGTGTTTACTACGCCCTGGGGAACTTTTATGTACTTGAGAATGCCATTTGGCCTTATGAATGCAGATGCCACCTTTCAGAGAGCAATGGAATTTGCCTTCAGAGACCTCATACAAAATATCATAGAAATTTACCAAGATGACCTCACAATTGTGTCCAAAGAAAGGAAAGACCATCTCTCCCACCTCAGGATTGTTTTTGAACGATGTAGGAAGTATGGCATCTCACTAAATCCTAAGAAGTCTGTTTTTGGGATCGACGAAGGAAAATTGTTAGTACACATGGCCTCACCAGGGGGAGTCTCCATTGATCCTGAAAGAGTCCAATCCATAAAAGATGTCTGTCCTCCAGTCAACAAGAAATCCCTACAATCTTTTCTTGGAAAAATCAACTTCATTCGCAGATTCATGCCTAACTTTGCTGAAAGGATAAAACCATTAAGCGCTCTGCTGAAGAAGGATGTTGCTTTTAGATGGGGAAATGAGACTGATAGATCTTTTGAATATATCAAGAACGCCATCTCTCAAGCCCCGGTCTTGATCAGTCCTGATTTTTCACGAGATTTTATAATTTTTTCATTTGCATCTCAGGACACTATTGCAGGTGTATTGATGTAGAAAGATGCTGACAACTTTGAACATCCCATAGCCTTTATGAGCAAAGTCCTGAGAGATTCATAATTGAACTACTCCATCACAAAAAAGCAGGCTTATGCTTTGGTTAAGTCCCTCAAGCACTTCAGAAATTACATCGGCTATAATAAAATCAAGGCCTGTGTTCTGTATCCAGCCGTAAAGGATGTTTTGTCACAACAAGACTGTATGGGCACTCGAGGAAAGTGCGTTTCAAAAATACAAGAGTATGACTTAGAGATAAAACCCACCAAGATAATAAAGGGACAAGGTTTGGCCCAAATGCTAACTGAAAGCAATCAGGAAGCCATACAGATGGGTGAAAATGAGCAGGTGAATATAATAGTCAGCAAACTAGAACATGACGAGTGGTATTCTGACATAGTTTATTATTTGAAGAACTTGTCTTGTCCTGATCACCTGGTAGATCACAATAGGAGAGCTTTGAGGTTGAAGGCTATGAAGTATTGCCTAACCAAAGATGGACTTGGGTGGAAGAATCTTGATGGCGTTATACTTCGATGCGTGAACAAGGAGGAGGCAAATAAAATCTTGGAGGAATTACACTCTGGGCATTGCGGTGGACATTTTTCCGCACGTACTACTGCCCACAAGATTTTGAGGGCTGGTTATTATTGGCCAACACTTTTCTTAGATTCTCATCAGCACGTCCGATCTTGCCAACCTTGCCAGTACTTCACCGACAAACCAAAGCTTCCAGCCCAGCCATTGAAACCAGTAGTAGTGGAAGCACCATTTCAGCAGTGGGGTCTGGACTTTATTAGTGAATTCAAAGGAAATTCGAGTAATGGCTATCGATGGATCCTGACAGCCACCGACTATTTCACTAGATGGGTTGAATCAATTCCTACAAAGAAGGCCACCGAAGAGGCTGTCATGAACTTCTTAGAAGATCGGATCATAACGAGGTTTGGGGTACCATCCAAGATCACTACAGATAATGCCAAAAATTTCAGTTCCTATGATCTGGTAGAGTTTTGTTTCAAATATGGTATTACCTTATCTCATTCCTCGAACTATTACCCATAGGGGAATGGAATAGCAGAATCAACCAACAAGAATCTCATGAATATCCTAAAAAAGGTCGTTGGAGAAAATAAGAAACCATGGGATAGTAAAATAAAGTATGCAGTATGGGCATATCGAATAACAACAAAGACGTCCACAGGGAAAACCCCTTTTGAGCTAGTGTATGGACTTGAAGCAAAACTCCCTGTGAACCTCCAAATTCCTATCCTCCGATTCGCACAACAATACGACACAGATGCAGAAACAATCCAAGGAAGAATAAATTAGTTGATAGAATTAGACGAAACTCGAAGAAATGCCTTGGGTCAAATGACAAGGAACCAAGAGAAGATAAAGAACACTTTTGATCACAAATCCAAGGAAAGAATTTTCGTTGAAGGAGATCTTGTCCTACTATGGGATAAAAGAAAGGAGAAGCCTGGCATGCACAAAAAAATTGACAGCCTATGGGGAGGCCCTTATAAGATCAAGAGTTGTGCAAGTACAAATTCCTTCAACCTGGAGACAATGGAAGGATATATTCTAAAATTTCCAATGAACGCTTTACACATCAAGCGTTACTACCCTCCAGACACATGACGGTACAGGTAAGTATGAGTAGGTAGGCATTTCCGTGTATTATACCATCTGCATTTATTGTTTGTTTCCCTTATATATGCATCTTGATTGTTTTATCTCATATGTATACATTGTATTATGTTGCGGGGTGGCAATACCACCCCACCTTTATCGTTGATGCTTTCTTGTCAAGTGTGAGCAAGTCTGCAGGTTTATGCCAGAGATGTTGAGGTTCTCATGCACTCTACGGTGAGCACATGTCCCCGAGTTCGAGCCAGATGTCTTGAGGCCCATTGGTCCTAGACATGAAGTGTCGAGAGATGGATTGACTTGAGCATGGCCCTGGAGGGCCCATCCTTCTCTTCTTCGCCAGACTTGTCCTGTCAGCAGCAACAACATCCATCACCATCGGCTTGGACTTGCATTAGAGAAGACTCTTGCTCCATGAGGTAATTGGTCCAAGGTATCATGGTATGTGTCATGTTTGATCATTATAACCTTCTTATATATG
>JZKD02S1675160.1:340399-352900 GCA_000966675.3 Picea glauca | reverse complement strand
GGTACTCCTTGCTCTTCTGTCCAACTTGTCCCAATCTTCCTTCGACATACCAGTAACTGGTGTACTAGTAGTTTGTGTACTGGTAGGTTGTGTACTAGTATCCTGTGTGCTTGTATATGGTGTACCAGTAGGCTGTGTACCAGGATCCACAACAATCCATTTTTCTTTGTCTACAAGAAGGTCCTCCATCTTTAGCTTCCATAGCTCAAATTTTTTACCATTGAACTTCTCTATCTCGATTCTAGATGAGCTCACCATTCCTCTTACTTTACTCAAATCTCCACTGCAAAAGCTCCCACTGAACCCAAGTTTATCATAGACCCAAGATAAACTTGATCTATCAAGACCGAGCCAAACCCTCAGCAACAAAGGCGTCCCTCTGAAGCCAAAAACGTGCTCTAATACCGCATGTAAGTTTTAAACCTGTGAAGTAAAGAAATGCATATATATTCTTAAGCAATACATAAATTAATCAATAGCTCATACACAAAGTACACAGAGATTTTTACTGGAAACCCTCAACCGGGAAAACCTTTCTTATTTTCATTATCTCGAATTTCACCATTCACCATACAATATATACAATGTTTTTAGGTATTCCATAGATACCAAAACCCTAATCCATTAATCCGGGATTAATTTACAAATCAGCTAAAAATAGCAAAAACCACCCAAAAAAAAAATATTTCGAAGCGCTGCCCCGAACCCCGTCAACCCCGGCCTACCGCCCGGTGCCGAACACTGCGCGTAACCAGGGGGGGCATACCTTCCCCCCCCTGAGACCCCCCTAGGAAAGCGCCCGGTGCACACGGTAGAGCTCTAGGTGAAGGGATCGTCAGACGCAGTTGTCGTATCTGACGCACCCACACACACACACATGCAAATAATATAACACATACCCAACAGTGGGGCCTATTATTACTTTTGGGGATCCCTATCATTTCTCTGCACAAAATTATGACAAGAGGGGCAATAAACCTTTGAATCCTTAAAACCCTGAAAAGGAATCATAACCAGGAATTTAGTCTCTTAATCAAGTTATACCGAGATCAGACATACATTACGAAAACTGGAGATGTGTAGAACTTACCTCTGAACTAGAAAACCAGCTCGTAGACTGGTGACTCTCCTTTCTCCTTCAGATTCCCTTACAATCATGAGCCTTCTATGAGGGTTCGTAGAAGAAAGGATACCTATCGTAGAATAATGGAAGTTAAATAAAAAAGAAAAACCCAACACAGAATAGAAAATCTACGACAACCCAACAAACCGATAAACACTCAATGCAAAACTAGAGGATATCAAAACCAACAGAGTCTTCAATATTCAAGAGTCTCAGGTTCAAGGGAAAATTAACACAGAGTCTTTGGCTTACCATGTACAGGGAACACCAAGGAATGAATGCCTCCATATCCTCCGCCCAGGTCCCGCCCACCCAAAACTACAAACCTCTTATAGAGCTAAGCTACCGTAGGGTTTGTACTAAGGCGTTTCTTTTTGAAAATATATAGACACAGGCGTGAGACAAACTTTAATCACCTACCAACCATTCACAGAAGTAGATTCATGGTGATAGTACGCAACAATACCCTACTGTGTGAACATGGTTAGGTGGCAGGTTTTTCATTTGACACAATAATCGATTTATAAACCTCGGAAGGCACTCGGGCATATCGCCATTTCTTAGGCTGGACATGGGCTTTAACTCAGGATCTAACAAGTACCCCAGTCGGCTTTACACAGAGTTTATTATTTGAACAAACTAAAAAAATTTAAAGTCCCTCATTAATCTAAGACTTGTGACCTTTAATACGAAGAAGGTGTAGTTCCTTTCGGAACCCAATAACTCTCGTATAGGTGCTCGTATGTATAAGCAATGATAATGTTATGTTTGGAGAGATTTGGAATACCTTTAATGTTTAACACTTTATAAATTCAGAAGTTATGCCTTAGGACGGGTATTTAACCCTTTTACTAACATTAGAAATGTTAGTAAACTAAGGAACTAGAATTTATAGCGAGTTTAGCCCTGTATCTATTATATATGTGATTTCTAGATAACTAAAGACATTTAAAGGATAAAATCTCTTACAAAGGAAGGTAGTTGTATCGGCAACAGTGGTAAACATAGCCCTTATGGGAGTTGATAGTATCGACACCTAATTACTTACGATAACCTTGAGACCTTCGAAACAAGTTGATCGAAGAAAAAAGAAATTTTAATGTCCCTAAGAAGACTTTTATTTTTATTTTGTAAATTTGAGGAACATTACATATGGTATCAGAGAAAAGTTTACAACACTGGACCTTGAACAAGGCCACATTAAATTCTTGGCATATATTTTGACTTATGCAAAACTAATAAACCTTCATTGTTACAAACATAAAACTTTTTTTGTTTTGTGTTAATCATGGAAGCTCGGGATGATGCAGTAATCAGAGTGGAAGGAAATATGGAGCAGAGACCTCCTGGAGATCCAAGATAGAACAGTGACAGAAGCTCACCTACGGAAGTGCTGGAAACAATGAGGAATCTTATTGTTGAGCTGCAGGTTTTCAAAGCCAACAACGAGAAACTGAAGAAAGCATAGCAGGAACAACAAGAGATAAATGAAGTCCTGCTACGCAATATAGTGACCAATAAAATCCCAAAGGACGATAACCATGACAAAGAGGTCAGCAAAAGGGCCTCCAAGAATTCTGGGCCTGAAACAGAGAAAGGAGACAGTTCATCTGAAGGTACACCTTCAGCTGAGGAAAAAACTAAAACAGACAGAAAAAGAAAACAAGTAGACCACCTTGAAGGAGAATTTAAAAATATTAAACCAACTACCTTTGATGGAGAATCCAGGATAGGAGAAGAAGTTGAGGCATGGTTGTTGGAAATCAAAAAATACTTCCAAATCTACAACTATTCCAGCAATATGAAGTTCATAATGGCCATCTACAATCTGAAAGGGAAGGCCATCATTTGGTGGCAAGACCTGAAATTGGCCAAGGGCCTAAAGGAGAAATAGTTGGAATGGTCTGACTTTAAGAAGTATTTCAAGAAACAATACCTTTCTGAAAGCGACTATGAAAGGAAAACAAAATAATTTTACAAGTTACGACTTGGGAAGATGACGATGGAGGACCTTATAAACAAATTTTTGGAACTACTAAGGTTCGTACCATACATCTAGGAAGATAAGGTAAAAATCCAGCGATTCTTAAGTTGTTTACCACAGTCCTACAGGGACAGAATTGAGTTTGACAACCCCAAATCCTTGAGTGAAGTATTCAAGAAAGAGAGAATGTGCTATGATCAGTATAAAAAACGGGAAGAGTTTGCCAAAGTCTGGAAGGATAAGAAACAAGATCAAATGAACCAATGGAAGAAGGGATACTAGCCAACTCCTTATCGGAATGCAACAAAAATCTTTCCGAGAAAATATTTTCACTCCAACCATCTGAATATGCAAGGCAACGGTAAACCGGTAAATCTGGGAATGAAGAAGTTTGGGGACAGCCCCCACAAACCATTAAAGTGTTGGGAATGTGGAGAACCTCATCTAAGGAGGAATTGTCCACGTTTAATTTCAGCAAATAGAACTGTTGTTCATAATTTGTAAGAAGCCTCGACGGTGGGTGACATGAGCAGAAGCCTGCATCGAATAAATGCAGCCATAGATGGTCGGCAAGCTTACCACCAGTCCTCCATGGTAGAAATCAAAGGTAAAATCAATAACACTCGAATTTATGTTCTAATTGACCCTGGAGCTACGTTAAGTTATATTACTCCTGATGTAGTAGAGTCAAATAAAATTAAGAAACTGAAGCACACAAAATCATGGATGGTACAACTAGCAACATGAACTAAAAGGAAAGTAATTGATTTTATTTTTTATTTTGAGTTCATCTTAGATGGTCAAAACATAAGAACAAATCTGAACATCCTACCACTAGGATCTTATGATATGATTATCGGAATGGATTGGTTGGAAAAGAACAAAGCAGTACTAGATTGTTATACAAAGACACTTAACTATAAAGACGATTATGGCACTACTAGGACAGCCCATGGTATACCAAAACCTGTATAAGTTAGACAAGTTTCAACGATGCAATTCAAGAAATGCATGAGAAAGGGATGTCAAGTTTATGCCATCCAAGTAACGAGTCTGTTAGAAAGAGGAGATAAGACAAAGTTAGAAGACTTTGTTGTCCTACGTGAATTCAGAGACATTTTTGTGGAGGAGATACCATAATTACATCCTAGAAGGGAAATAGACTTCTCCATAGACCTACTACCTGGTTCAACCCCTATCTCAAAAGCACCTTCCGAATGATTTTACAAGAATTGACAGAATTAAAAATACAATTACAGGAATTGTTGGACAAAGAGTATATCAGACCGAGTGTTTCACCATGGGGGGCACCAGTCCTCTTGGTGAAAAAAAAATACGGTACTCTAAGACTTTGTATCGATTATAGACAATTGAATAAAATGACTATTAAGAACAAGTACTCCCTTACCTAGGATAAATGACCTGTTTGATCAAGTAGGTGGGGCCAAGATCTTTTCGAAATTGGATTTATGATCTGGTTATCATCAAGTTAGGATAAAGGATGATGATATAAGAAAAACAACTTTTTGAACAAGATATGGACACTAAGAATTCATAGTCATACCTTTCAGACTCACTAACGCACCAACCACGTTTATGTGCCCGATGAACAGTATTTTCAGTCAGTACTTAGACAAATTCGTACTAGTATTTGTCAATGATATTCTGGTCTATTCTAAAATGGAGGAAGAACATGAAGAATACTTAAGAATAGTTCTGCAAACTTTGAGGAAACATAAACTATACGCCAAATTTGATAAGTGTGATTTTTATCAAAATAAAATACAATATCTGGGACATGTAATTTCAACAGAAGGCATTGTTGTAGACCCTAAGAAAATAAAATCCATCATGGAATGGTCGATACCTAAGGATGTAACGGATATCCGGTCATTCATGGGAATCACCGGATATTATCACAGATTTATAGAAGGGTTTTCCAAGATAGCCTACCCTATCACGTCATTACAAAAGAAAAGGACCAAGTTCAACTGGTCACAAAAGTGTCAAGACAGTTTTAACAAGTTGAAGGAATTATTGACCAGTGCACCCATTTTGAAGGTAGCAGACCTAGATAAATACTTTATTGTATGTGTTGATGCAATTAAAGAAGGACTAGGTGGTGTCCTAACTCAAGAAGGACACGTGATTTGTTATGATTCCCAGAAATTAAAATAACATGAGCGAAATTTTGTCACTCGTGACTTAGAATTGGCAGTGGTAATACATGCCCTAAAAATGTGGCGACACTACATAATGGGTAGGAAATTTCTACTATTGACGGATCATAGCAGCGTGAAATACCTATTTAGCCAACCAAACCTTAATGCAAGGCAAGCAAGATGGCTAGCATTCTTGAGCGAATTCGACTTCGAGGTTAGACATATCAAGGGTAAGGAAAATAAGGTAGCAGACACTTTAAGCAGAAGGGTCCATGGGTTATTTGAGATAAATATCAGTAGGGCAGAAAGTGATCTGGAACAAAGAATAAAGACGACAAGCATTAACGATGAAAATTACACTAAGATAATGACATAATTACAAAATAGTACCACAAGCTCAGATGAACCAGCTCTGAGTATCAACAAGAAGGGACTATTACGATTTAAAAACAGACTCTACATACCTGATTCAACAGAGTTAAAGATAATAGTCCTTGATGAAGTGCATAAGAAACCGTATTCTGGTCATCCAGGATACCAGAAAATGATAACAACACTTAGAAAACTATTTTACTGGCCTAACATGAAGGGCGAAACAACATAATATCTGACTAGATGCCAAGATTGTCAGCAAGTAAAAGCCGAACACCAACATCTAGCCGACCTATTACAACCATTACCAATACCAGAATGGAAATGGGAGACCATATCGATGGAATTTATTACAGGTTTGCCTAAAACTCAGAAACAAAATGACTCCATTATGGTTGTAATTGATAAACTCAGTAAGTCTACACACTTCATTCATGTAAAGTCTACTTTTAAAGCTATAAATATTGCTGAAATGTTTTTGAAAGAAATTTTTAGACTGCATGGTATTCCTAAAATGGTGATTTTAGATAGAGACGTAAAATTCACATCCGCTTTTTGGAAGGAATTGTTTGCAGGGATAAATACTAATTTGAATTTTAGTACAAGTTATCACCCACAAACGGATGGACAAACCAAATCGTAGAGGATATGCTCTACATGTACATAAGAACAAAACCAAACAAGTGGGAAGACTATCTACACTTGGTAGAATTTGCATATAACAATGGGTACCAAACTTCAGCTAAGTTAATCCCTTTCGAGGTACTGTATGACAGAAAGTGTACGACTCCAATTAGTTGGGATAAATCGGTTGACAGACTCATGGTTGGACCAGAGATGCTCCAAGAAATGGAGAACATGGTAAGGAAGGTACAACAGAACTTAAAAGAAGCACAGGACAAATAGAAGAGCTATGTAGATCAAAAAAGAAGACACTTGGAATTTCAAGTGGGAGACCATGTTTATTTGAAGGTCAAAGCCCGGAAAAGTTCGTTGAAGTTAGGGAACTATGCCAAGATGGCACCCAGGTTTTGTGGGCCCTTCGAGATACTAGCTCAAATTGGACCCATAGCATACCAACATTCAGTCCCAGCTAATCTAAGAGTTCATAATGTATTTCATGTTTCCTTGTTGAAAAAGTATGTTCATGAACCTATTCATATGATTGATTAGAACTTGGTGCAGGTGGAACCCGAAGGTGAGTTCCAGGTGGAACCCCTGCATATTCTGGACCAGAGAGAAATAGCACTTCGGAACAGAGCCATCGCTCAGGTAAATGTGCAATGGAAGCACTTAGTCCTGAAGAGGCCACTTGGGAGTTGGAAGGAGATTTGCGTAAATCTCATCCAATCCCATTCCAATAAAGGAATGAACACTGAGGACAATTTTTTATTGAAGGGGGAAAGGATGTGACATCCCCAAAAATAAAGTATTTCTGAAATTTAAAATTTGTTGGAAAATTATTCTGTTTTTAGTAAATTCGAATTTGGATTTTTTTTTTCCATTTATGGCAATTCCGAATTTCAAATTTGATAGCTGTAATTTAATTATTATGACTGTTGGGCAAAAATATTATTTGACCCAACTAACTATTTGACTATGACACTTGTATGAAAACATAATATTTTATATTGATTGCAGGAGGACAAATGGAACAACCATGTTAAAATCAGCTGACCATGAATCTATGAGTGGGGAACATGTTGGAACTACCTCTGGGCTGATTGTTACAAGTGGCAAATCAGGGATTTGGCCATTGGCGGCCCTTGAAAATCAGGGGTTTAGAAAGCTACGAAAATTCCCAAGGGGGGAAGAAATACCTAGGAAAAAAGGATTTGTTTTGTTAAATAGCATATGCGAGGAGGAAGGACGCTACCGAGTATGCTGGGAAAAGAGACCATTTTGTACTTGTCGTTATGAACACCAATTGTTGAGTGTGAGGCAAGGAAGGAATACTAATAGAAGAGGGTAGTGTCGAAGATGAGATTTCAATTTTTCCCTCATGGATTCATGGTCAGGCTAGGGGGTGAATTGGGTAAGCGTTGGCTGCCCGGTTCTACGGTTGGGAGGAACGTGGATGTTCCCTTTGTTTTCCCGTGGACTAATTCAAATATGTCTCTCTACTCTCCTCTTTTCATGAATGTACTATTGAAATGATTATATCTAGTTACTATCGTAGACGATCATCTTACCATCATAGGTGTTAGATAGAATTACAGAGTTGTTGTAGATTAATTGAAGTAGAAATAATTTGATTCGATTAAAAGGATGTAGCTATTCGAGCCTGGCATATTAGTCACTGTATGGATGAACTAGTATTCTAAAGAATATATCTACATTGATTCTGTAAGTTCTATGTTGTATGAACATAATCTATATCTTAAATTATGAAATTATAAAGTGATGAGATATAGTTCTAGTGGAAATAAAGCCAGATTCAAGCATTAAACGGTGTTACAGTACTACTGTGTTAATCGTGTCAAGACAGATCTATTCTACTTAGTGAAATAAAAGTTAAGCATGCACATCCTGAAACTTAAATTTATGGAACGTTCTACCGGTCATAAGATAATCATATGGTCATACATCTGTAAATAATCATTATCTATCATGAGATTTCAATATGTGTAAACATTTATAGAAATCTGGAATGAATGAAGAATATTATAATCATGTATTTTTGCACAGAACTATAACTACGACTATCTAATACACAGAGGGTAATTATTGAATATTACATAAAAGTTCCCATGAGATATAACTACGAATATTTAATACACAGGGGATCAGTATTGACTGTCACAGAACAGTTCCCGTGAAATCTCACTATATTATTATAGAAGAGGGTTATAGTTGTTCCCCTCATAATAACCTCGAAACAAAAGGAATGTACAAAGTCGACATAATGTCTAGGATGAGTCCTTCGACTCTCTAGAGCATAAATCCTTGGATAGTGAAAATCGTTTCAATACGTGGTTTCTTCCCTTCTAATTTATATTAAGTATTTAAATTACAAGAAAATCAGTTACCCTAGGAAGCCTGGTAACAACAAAACCTTGTAGTGAAATTTTTTACAGTAGTGAACATAACCTAGAGACTAAGTTGAAGTCCGGTTGTCGGAACTCAAGTACCTTTTCGGGTCCGGTGACAAACGAGTCCATTGAATGTGAAACATCTGAATCCTGAAAAATGGATCGCATGAGTCAGCAATGGGATTTAGAGAGAACAAAAGTTAAATAGAAACGAATTATATTCGAAAACTCGAAAGTAGCAAAATTTAATCATGAGGAAATGAATCACTCGCAGAGAAAATTAATGAAATTAAATACGAAAGATTTAATACGGAATTATTACTTAGCTTGCAATTGGCGTGGGACCTTTTCCATCGACGCCACTGAGCGAACCAATCCACAGTCGAAAGGGGGAATGGAACCAAAGAAGTTTGATGGGTACCCTCACAGGAAAACAAGGGCCCACCATTAGTGATTATAACCGAGAAAATTCTTAATCGAAAAAGGACATCGAATAAAACAGAACTGTAAACAAGTAGAATAATAACTACATCTAGTATGATACATGAACCACTGAGATAACTACCATAAATCAATTACTACTTTGCTTTACCCTTTTCATTGAAATAATGGGAAGACACAGTCCTAAATACACATTTCCAGAGCCAAATGCTTGGAATAAAAATCCCTAAACCGAAACAATTTCACAGGTGAAGTGATCACAGAAGTTGAGGGAGTGTTCTCTTCCTCTCAGATTTAAGAGTGGTTAGTTCGAAGATTTCACTATCCCCGACTCCCTGCGGACCCAGGGGATATATTACACAACCACATTGACAACAATGACAAATAGTTTATATACATAGGGTATGGTGACGGATATACGAATCACAGTAGAAACAAGAAATAATTTAAACATAGGATTTACTCGGCGATAAATATGCCAAAGACACCTTGACTTAAGATGCAAGCGTTTAGGTGATATAAAAATACACAGTGGGGCCTATTATTAATTTTGGGGATCCCTGTCATTTCTGCACAGACTTATGACAAGAGGGGAAATAAACCTTTGAATCCTTAAAACCCTGAAAAGGAATCATAACCAAGAATTTAGCCTCTTAATCGAGTTATACCGAGATCAGACATACATTACAAAAACTGGAGATGTGTAGAACTTACCTCTACACTAGAAAACCAGCTCGTAGACTAGTGACTCTCCTGTCTCCTTCGGAATCCCTTACAGTCCCAAGCCTTCTACGAGGGTTCATAGAAGAAAGGATACCTATCGCAGAATAATGGAAGTTAAATAAAAAAGAAAAACCCAACACAGAATAGGAAATCTGTGACGACCCAACAAACTGATAAACACTCAACGCAAAACCAGAGGATATCAAAACCAGCAGAGTGTTCAATATTCAAGAGTCTTAGGTTCAAGGGAAAATTAACACAGATTCTTTGGCTTACCATGTACAGGGAACACTAAGGAATGAATGCCTCCATATCCTCTGCCTAGGTCGCACCCACCCAAAACTACCAACCTCTTACAGAGCTAAGCTACCACAGGGTTTGTACTAAGCCGTTTCTTTTTGCAAATACCTAGACACGGGTGGGAGACAAACATTAATCACCTACCAACCCTTCGCAAAAGTAGAGTAATGGTGATAGTACACAACAATACCCTACCATGTGAACAAGGTTAGGTGGTAGTTTTTTTGTTTGACACAATAATCGATTTATAAACCTCGGAAGGAACCCGTGCATATTGCCATTTCTTAGGCTAGACAGGGGCTTTAACTCGGGATCTAACAAGTACCTCAGTCGGCTTTACACAAAGTTTATTATTCGAACAAACTAACAAAATTTAAAGTCCCTCCTTAATCTAAGACTTGTGACCTTTAATACGAAGAAGGTGTAGTTCCTTTCGGAACCCAATACCTCTCGTATAGGTGCTCATATGTATAAGCAATGATAATGTTATGTTTGGAGAGATTTGGAATACCTTTAATGTTTAACACTTTATAAATTCATAAGTTCTGCCTCGGGACGGGTCTTTAACCCTTTTACTAACATTAGAAATGTTAGTAAACTGAGGAACTAGATTTTACAGCGATTTTAGCCCTATATCTATTATATATGTGATTTCTAGGGATAAAATCTCTTAAAAAGGAAGGTAGTTGTATCAACAACAGTGGTAAACATAGCCCTTATGGGAGTTGATAGTATCGACACCTAATTACTTACGATAACCTTAAGACCTTCGAAACAAGTTGATCAAAGAAAAAGGAAATTTTAATGTCCCTAAGAATATTTTTTTTTATTTTGTAAATTTGAGGAACATTACACTAAGTGTGTGGGCGTAGGGGCTAAGCTATGGGGATTACCTCTAAAGGGGATAATAATTTATTATTATTTCTTGAAGGCTAAGGTGGATATGTTGAGTGTTGTCCTAAGTCCCTGTAAAGGGAACGTGTGCTAAGTGGAACTCATGCAGCTCTAGGAAGACAAGTGTCGACCTGGGCGCATGCTGTTAAAACTGATGACTCGGCTTTGTTGGGGGTCGTTTCCCATTCTTCCATCCTCCGCCTGAGTTTGCGGGGATGTTGGTATGAACCCTTTTTGTATGTTCACTTGACCTCTGCGTTCTGTTATCTGGTCACGCATCCTAAACCCACAGAGAACCATGGATTGATCCATAGTCTGAACCCGAGAGCTCTGTGATCAACCTCTACATTGTTTCCTGGTCGCGTACCCTGAAACCCATGGGAAAACTAAGTTATTCCATGTGTATCCTGTGAAGTCCGGGTATCTCGTATTTTTCTGATCCGTGTGGTGTCGTAACTGAGGGTTGTTGTGGCCACGCAGTTCCTGGATTGAGTGTGGCTTGTTGCCTTATGTTTTCCTAAGTTGTATTGACCAGTGGCTATTGTCCTCACCTTGCGGGAATTGAGTTGAAACTGGTTGAATAAGTGGGTTGTCAAGTCCGTGGATGAAGAGGCAGGTTGTCAGACCTGTGAGAAACTCTCTCCAGGTGAGAGAGTTTGTTGGGAAGTGGTTTTCTCCTAGAGAGATTCCAACACCAACTATGGAGCTTTGATAATTCCTGATCCGACCTGTTGCTGAGACCTAGAGAGGAAGGTGAAGCAACCAATGGATTGTTCTTGTGAAGGTGTATACTCTCGGGTGGAACATGCATGTGGGGAATGAGAGTCCATGAGTAGTGGGTGTAAGAAGGCTCCTAGATAGAGTCCTTCCAGTTGCATTGTCCAATTTCCTGTAACCTTAGCCTAGTCTAGGATTCCCTTGGGTGGAGCTTAGTCCCAGCTTGGGGGTGACCTGCTACTGAGCGTGATGAGCATCGTGGTCTATGGCTGGGAGCTTCGTGGAAGGTCTGCACGTAGTTGGTGGATTTACTCTAGCTAAAAGATAAGTATCAGTCTGTGCTTAATTTATATGTTATGCATGTGTGTGCTACTGATGCTTGAATGTTCTCATGTGTTCCGTTGCATGTGGAATTATTATCTATTACATTTGAGTCTGTATGGTAGTAGTAACTTTGTGTTATGTGTTTTATTTCGATTAAAATACATGTTATATATTTATATGTGAATGTTCCGCAGTGGTAGCATTACCCGGTCTCTGTAGAGGGTCGAGGATGTTACAATATGGTATCAAAGCTAAGTGAAGCATCTGCGTAGTAGAATTTCCCAGGCCAGTTGATGGTTGGGGATGTTACAAAATAAGTTCCATCACAGGCACTGAGGAAGGATTTTTCTTTGAAGATGATTCACCCAGAGGTTCAAAGGAATTTTGATTGGGAAAGAGGGGAATGTTGGAGGGGTTAGGGGCATCTTT
>JZKD02S1675160.1:290506-340378 GCA_000966675.3 Picea glauca | reverse complement strand
TTTGATGAGAAGGACCAGGTTTGGGGATCGATCTCGAGGACCCAGGGCTGGAGCCTGTTCCTTTTCCATTATTATCTTTCTTTCTGACCTGCTGCTAGCCTTCCTCTTGTTGTGCGGCATCAACTTTGTGAGCTTGTTTTTTACTGGGGCAATTTTTAGGAAAATGGTCGTATTCATAACATGACTTGCATTTGAATAGGAGTTGCTCATAATCTAGCTTATGAATGTAGGTCCAGTCATCTAACTTTAGCTTGATTGCCTCTGGGATCCCTTTTTCTAGATCTACTTCCACACAAATTCTGGCACAGGAGTACATACTAGATTTAGGTTCAGCCTTATCGATAAATTTTCCCAAAGTTTCACTGATGCTTTTTAGAACTTCATCTCCACAAAAGTGAAATGGAAAGTGAGGAAGCCTCACCCAGACTGGGACAACTAAGGGAATTTCATTTTCTAGGTCAAAATATAGGGTCCATTTATTTAGGTATAACCCTCTTGGGCCAAAGAAGTAAGGGCCATTTCTAACATTGAGATCTCTATCTTCTTTGTGCTAAAGGTAAAAAATATAGAAGCCCTTACCACAGGAGAAATGTTTCATGCGTCCGTGTACTAGTGGATGCCAGTTCCTCTCAATACAAAGGTCGATCTGACGAGGTGAAGGCCATAGCCCCATGAACTAACCTACAGGTGCTCTGGTGGTGAAAGAGAGAGCCTTTCTTCGTGCTGCTATGCAAGGGATCGCCACTTTTGGGATTTGCTCCAGTTTTTTCACGAATCGGGAAGTGGTAGGACGCGTGGGGGGACTACCCAACAATCCCACCAGTGACTTGAAAGCTTCGACTTCGTCGAGGAAGTCGGGGGTGAGTCAGGGTCCGGGACTGTCGAGGCCATAGGGAGGCTGAGAGAAGGGGGCCGAAGCGGGGAGGCGACGGCTAGGGTTGTAGAGTGCTTTCTGTAAATCAAATAAATGTTAGTCTAATTCAATTGTTAATATTAACACATTATAAAGTTACGATATATTTGTTAGATTCCCTATTAGCATTGAATTAGATTCATGGCATTGCTAATATTTATGTTTTTTAGAAAATTTGAAAGATAAAATAGACGATGAATACATATAAAAACAAGATGATGAAAGACAATTTAAAAGTAGGTTTTTACAATGTTTGAGAGTTTGAGCATCTCTCACTCTATTTCCATTGATTTTTACCATTTTTTTGAGTAGGCCAAACCTAGTTGATCTGTTGTGCAAGCTAAGCCAAATAACAAATGGAAATCTACCATTCTAAATAACCAGTGGACCAATTTTCTGTGAGTAACCATAAAATAGATTTATTCTAAATAATTTGTACTATTTGCTTTAAATAAGGTTGGAAAAAAGGTTTTGTTCAACTGAAATCCACACGCACACACACACACACACATCACTTTAGGGAGTACTAGACTAGTAGACTAATGGTGACATGTGGAATCTATTGTCTTCTATCTTATTTGTTAAGTGTTTAAACTCTTTGAATCTAATATAGTAGACAACTGGCATAGTCCTTTTAGGAGTTGGCTCTTAAATTCTTATAAATACTTGGTTGTATGTTAGTTTTAGTTTTCTTAGATTGTAACATAAAGTGTATAAAACATAACACACAATGCATGTGTACTTGTAAGTATTGTTAATCAAAGTGTGAGAATCAGTTTTTGGATTAGTATCAATCTTAGTAACATATCAAGGAAATAAGCTTTTGGATTGTTCTTGATAATGGTAACAAAGTGAAGAAACTCACTTTCATATTGATTTTGATGGTATTATTAAAGGGAGTTAACGAGCTTGTAATTAAGAAGGTATCGTAAAGACAAAAATTGTTTAAAGATAACAAATGGTAGTCAAAACCCCTTTAATTAAGAAGGCATCACAAAGAGACCAATGATGTAAAGAGATTAAGAAGTAAATAACTTTGTAATTAAGGAAACATCATAAAGAAGACAAATATAACAATAGGGAACCAATAAACTTGTAATTAAGAAGGCGTCAAATTATTGAGATAAAATGAAATCATAATAACATGGAATGAAATCTTCACCCAAAGATATATGATTTTGACTTTTAGAAAGCTTGCAATTAAAACACAATCACAAAAATATAGACCCACACAAAAAAATAATTCATATTAACATGGAGCAAAATCTTTAACAAGGGACATGCCACCTTGATTTGTTGTAAGATTTCAATTAAGAAGCATTATAAAGAACATAAATCATACATGCACTTCTAAACAATGTTGGTTTTAATAGTCAAAGCACACATTAAGGATTAAAGGGACCCACAAAGCACACATGACCTCTACAAAAATATGAGCTAGTGACCGAAAAGTATACTTTCTTCTTTCGTGAATTGAGACAAAATAAAGTTTAGGAAATGGCAATGAGCCTGCATGAAATAACATTCACCTCCAAATAACCTTTGGTGCTCACATCAAAGGTCGTGTCTTCCTTCTCTTTTTATAGTCTCACCATTTCTTTTCATGGCAGGTAGGACTCACTACTTCAACCTGTTGGTGCAGGACAATTCACAAATTTTCTCAACACTTGATAAATATAATTATTTCCTTCACCTCACTATAGTTCCAAGTTCCAAGTCCAATCTCCAATCTCACTATGCTATAGTCCCAACCATCTATTCAATCTGTGAATAATTTACACTCTTTTCTAGGCTACTACCTTTTTTGGTAACGCTGGAAGCACATATGCCAATGAGCAGATGATCAATCTGAGTGTCCAAATTCCCAGCATCACAAGAATATTTCCAACCTCTATGAGTAACGTATCATGCTTGTAAATTGAACTTTTAGAGATTATTCTTGCAGTAGCCACAAATCTTCCAAATAAAATATAACTACACTTCATCGAGATCTCTTGGCTCTTTGTGCCCATAGTAGTCACTCTTTTCATTTAATTAGGTCTACAACATCAAGATTTCTCTTCATGCATGAAACCATCTCCACTGAATGTTGCAACATCCATTTGCTTAATTTTTCACTAATATAAGTAGCATATTTGACATAGTTAACTTTTGGTATTATTTCAAGCACACACTATTCCATCAATAGTGTGAAACTAATATATATAAACTAGCACAACCACATAAGTATATGTGATTTATATACTTTGATGGGGTCATTAGTTATTAGTTTTGAAAAGTGGATAAAATTCACGTTCCTAGTTAAACTTGAAACACCAAACCCAAATCTATTTGAAATGACTAAAATAAAACTTTTGAAATACAACTATAAGAACCTCCCATTTATCCTACAAACAATATAGACAAAATAATGTACCAAGCCTTGAATTCAACCATCAAAAATACTTTTACAATATTCATGTTTATTGATTACCCAACATTCAATAAGAAAAAGTTACATACTAACTAAGCTTACAATTTTTAAAATGAAGTTAATTTATTTTTGAAAAAAATTCATAGTTGTGATATTATTTTATTTTTTTCATTATTAAAAAATTACATAAAATTTTATATTATTAAAATATAAATAATAATAATAATATTATTAGAAAAAATTCACTATCTCTAACCAAATTGAAAATTTCAAAAATGTTTTAGATAATTTTTACAGTGCTTGGATAAATTAGCCTCGTAAATGCAAATAAATTGATCTATGATATGTTACTTCTCCATGTGTTGTGTTGTAGAAAACACGTATTGACAATGAATCGACATGTTCATTCATCGTTTCTATTTGGAAAAATAAATTTGATGGTCATTTGACAAGCCTCCTGTTACTTCTTCCTTGATATGCAAAGCGATCAAAGGGACATATTTTGTAGCAAAGGGATTGATCGCTATAAATTCTTTGCATCCTGGATTGGTTATAAACATAATCCATGCATGTGTGAGTTGCTATCATTTTTGAGTTTGAGATTCAATTATGGTTAATGGATGATGCCATCTCCAGTCATCTAATATGATTTGAAATTCATTTTCTCTTTTCAAAGTGAGCCACAAAATGAATCATAAAATTCAAGTCATTCATTTATCTCTATTCTCATTAGCTTATCCACATGTGATTTCCATGATTCTTCCATCCTACCACTCCACACATCAATCTAACTCCATCGGTCATCATGACATTTTCTACCAACCCGTACCCCTTGACATATGTGACGACTTTTGGTGGCCACATGTACAAGCTTCCCTTCCTTACAATGGACTCATTTAGTAATTACCCTTGGCATTAACCCTAATATATCCAAGCAATTAGTTATCTAATATTTATGAATCAATTTTAAGAAACATGTGAAAATATAGCATGTAAAATGATTCTTTTGGGAGTTCCATATAAAATATTTTGGTTTCTTCTTGTTTATAAGAAATTTTCATTATATCTCTCTTTCTCTCGTAAAACATGCAATTTTATGGGTATCTCTTTTCATTACAATTTTCACAAGGAACAAAAAACTTTTACCATATCCAAGGGTTATTTATTTGACCAATTTTTTTCTAGGATTAACACTCGGCCTCCTAAAACTTGTGCCATTCAGGGAAGGAAGAATGTTAGCAGGAATGTAACCTGGAAAATGAAATGGATCTCCATTTATGTCAATAGTGAACAAATGACCCTTTATATTTTTCAAAACAACAATACATTTTCAAGTCATATGCAAGAATGTGATGAAAAAATCCATTTGTTGCAGAAGTAAAACATTTTAATGGTAAATTACCCTTTCATTTTCTAATAAACTAGGGTTAACCATCATGCTAAATGTGGTATTTGTCCATGATATAAAAGAATGAAAGTGGAACTATTTTTCTATGTACATGATAAAGTACATTTTTAGTATAAGTTTGACTATGTTTTGTTTCTTCAAAACATTGCAACATTGTATCAATTCAAAAGAGAGACAATGCGGCTCTTTCTTTTCGACATGTGTTGAAATCTATGCTTGCTAGGATCGACCACAATTCTCAAAACCAAGATGCAAACCCATCTTGTCTACAAAGATATTACAATTTTGGGCTTCCATGGAAGTCTAACATTGAAACTATCTATATAGTTTAGAAGGAATTATGTTAGTTGGGCAAGATCCACGTATTGTCCAATAGGTAGTTCTCATCCTTTTGAATCTTATCAACTTTTTGATTTTTTTTTTTCCATTGATATATAATTGTAGACTAAGTTTGCCTTTAGTTCAAGATTTTCACAATCATCTTCTCAAAACCCTCTTTAGTGGTCGTTAGATTCATAAAGAAACTCTTAGTCATCGATAGAACATGAACAAGAAGATAAACTTAAACCACCTATTTCAACATCACAATTCTATGATTACATAGACACTTCAATTCAACATCATCTCAACACTTCGCAACCAATGTAGTTCCCTCTATGTTGTATACATCAATGGCTAAACATTTTCATGCATCAATGCTTACTTCTACCCCTCTAGTTGCTTAATGGATTGGAAACTTCCAAATCTATCCTATTACAGGTGGAGATCAACCTCCAAACCCATTGTTTCCTCTAGAGCTTATACAAGGAATAGTTCAAAAGATGCGACTAGTAAGTGGGATGCCTTACTCCCCTTTGATCCCTTTGGATATTCTAATAATGATTCTTCTATGTACATTTATCTCCACCATATATTCTTGAAAGAGTTTCAAAGCTTTTCTAAATTTATCTGATGCAATAGAGGATGATAAAAGGGAGCAGTCAAGTTGTACAAGTGGGGTTTGTATTCCACTTACATCTAATCTACATGTGGTGCAAATACCGATACACTTTCAAATGAAAGCATTGAACACAAGCCAAGAGAAAATAGTACATGCAGGTTAGGCCTTGGAGTTATTGTTGATCCTAATGAAATGACCATGTATAATAATGTTTAGTAATGGTTTGAAAAATGAAAATATGAAGTGGGGTGCCTTACTCCCCCTTTGGCTCCTAATTTCGCCTTAAACCCCAACACTCCAAATTTTGAATTATTGAGATGAGGTTTCATCATACTCTCCAAGTTCCAACGCTCAAAATCTATTTAAATGTTTATGGCCGAAATATTTAGAATATTTCGGTGAAGAATGCAGTCATCTCAAACATCATTAACTGAGAGTACTTCAAATTTTAATTTTAATTGGTATATAGATGTCATCATTGCATATTACTAACCTAATCGGGTGTCTTACTCCAGTTTTTAAGTAAAGTAACTACGCACAGAGGACTAACACACACTTTTTAACTGTAACTATTCACTGGCCATGGCTAACGTCAACAACTGAACGATCAGGTCGAGGTACTATAGCAGAGGATGAGATGGCAGAACTAAAGGTCACATATCTGTCAGGAATTAATCTCCACGAGTAAGAAAAATTGGGTTCTCAATACGTATCATAGATCGAGGTACTATAGCAGAGGGTGAGATCGCAGAACTAAGGGTCACATATCTGTCAGGAATTAATCTCGTTGCCGCTCACAATGCTCTTATAATCGCATACAGTTAACCAGATCTATACCGTAAATTAAGGCCGAGTTAGTCTCGTATCTAGATCTTTTCAGGGATCGATGAAGGATTTGAGAAGTGCGCCATTGTTGGGTAAAGCTAGATCGAAGGAAAACCTAGCAACCGAAACGTTGTAAGTATAGCCAGGTGGCATGGATCGGCGACTAGATCCGACACCCGAGAACGAGCCACATGGCACACATTGGACGGTCAGATTCGACGTGCGGGAATGAGTTATGTGGCATCCATCAGACGGTTAGATCCGACGCACAGAAACGAGCCACGTGGTCAACATCGGATGATTAGATCTGACACCCAAGAAAAAGCCACATGGCATCCATCGGACGCACAGAATGGATCCACGTGGCGTCCATCGGTAGGCCAGATCGGACGGATGGAAATTAGCCACGTGGGATACATCAGACGGTCAGATCGGATGCAGGTAAAAGAGCCACGTGGCAACCATCGGACGGCCAGATCAGACGCACAGAAAGGTGCCACGTGGCATCCATTGGATGCTCAGATCTGACCATTGCAAATGAGCCACGTGGCAGCCATTGGACGACCAGATCTGATGGTTTCGAAACGAGCCACGTGGCACTCATCTGACGACCAGATCCGACGGTTGAAAAATAACCACGTGGAACCCATCGGACAGCCAGATCTGACGGTTGTAAAAGGGCCATGTGGCAGTCATCGGACGGCTAGATCTGACGGTTGCACAGATGCCACGTGGCACACATTGGATGGCCAGATCTGACAGTTGCAAAGAAGCCACATGGCACTCATCGGACGGGTCGATTATCATACCGTACGATGAAAATGGTACGGATTCTGCCGGCTCCACATGGCACAAATCCGACGGCTACAGTGGCATGGATCATACAGCCCGATAGGAGACATGTGGCACACATGGTCAGGTGCACAGATAATTCGTGTCGGCATCTCATGGAGAATATCTGTGGCAATCTTGAACCTTCTTCCAAGCCCAAGCTTGTGAGCGTTTACGCTGCAAGTTACAGGGTTGTGGACTAAACGGCATATCGGCGATGACCCTCACACTGTCTTGAGATATTTTCTGCTTTTACAATGTGGCCCTCACAATTTCTTTGAATTCAACAAACATCAGCGAGCAGGTTCTCTCTGTTTGTGTGCTCAATTCTTGTTCTATTATTTTTGATATTTTTATTTTCAGTCAATTCTTATTATTTTGCAGTTATAGTTTTAGGGTTTTTGTAATACGAATCTTGAGAAATTTTCAAGGCGGCCTCCCTACGTTCAGATATATGGCCCTTAAAATCTGAGGACAGAACTCATTTACAGTAATGCACATTGTTTATGGGTTTATTTTTTCTTTGTTTTGCCTTGTTCATTGTGGCCCTCTCAATCTCTGCGAGTTCGACAAACGTTGACGTGGCCCCACTCTGTCCTGGGGATTTTTTTCGGAATTTTGGCCTATACATTGTGGCCCTTGCAAAGATTGTGAATTCGACTAACATCAACGTAATCTCCATTTGCAGGTTTTCTCTTTGCTTTTGTGTTCAAGTTTTTGGACGTACGTGTTTAGATTTATTTTATTTTTTGGGGGGTTTTCCTTCCTTGTACTCCAGTTACAGTTATGGTTGTAGGGTCTTCGGGAATTCGACTGACAGCAGCGTGCTCTCCATGAATAATACGAGCCTTCACCTGAAGCGTGCTCTCGGGAATTCGACTGACAGTAGACATGAATAATACGAGCCTTCACCGTGAAGCTAAGGTGGGGGGATCACTACAATCAATATTAACATAGACAAGCCATTCGAATTAAAAACTATAAAGAGTATTCATTATGATAACGTAATAGTATTTGAATATATAACATATTTCTTTGGACTGATAAATGGAGCTCCCCCGTTGAAAAACTCAGAATCTGATAGAATTGCATTTATTCCCATATACTGCAGACTTTCCCGTGCAGAGAAGCCATGAGAAGCCGATCCTCAAAGTAATATAACTGTGCAGATAACGATATGGAAGCATAACATAACTTTGCTGATAACGATATGGAAGCATATTCAAATCATGAGTATTATTATAGACTTTCATTCAATAGTGAATTGTAATCCAGAGAAGAACCAGGATTCTAACAGATCTTAAGAGGCTTTTAAATTATCTTCCACTCTTCTTTGTCCCCAGAAACACCTTCTCAATATTTCTTGTCATTAATATAGACCTATACAGAACACAAAATAACCAATTATCGTAATAAGCAGTGTGATGAAAAATCATAACTGACTCCACCCATGAATCAGAAAAAGAAACAAATGCAAATATGAAACAAAGTATCCTGCAAAGCAAAATCGAATAAGCTCGAATAAGCTAACTACTGAAAAAACATTTATAGAACCTACTTTGCCATATCCACTAGGGCTTGTTGTGCATGATTTCTTCCACTGGATTCTGATTTTCCCGTTACCCTAGCGATGTGAAGGCTGCGGTGCATGATTTCTTCTACTGGATTCTGAGCGATGTGAAGGCTGCGAAGTAAAGTAAACTTGCAACCTTGTACAGTGCATTGCACCATCCCGGTTAGTCCGGGATGGTGCACCTGGAGGGTTTATGACAGGGATCGAGATCAATGAACTAGTTCAGTATATATATGAGGAGGAGGAGATTGATTCTAATTGACTAATCCATCAATATGCGAGCATCTGAAAATGTGATTTTGGATCAGTATATTTCTTTGTCACTGACAAATACCTTTGTTTCAATTTAAGAAAACTGTTCAAATTTAATGGTGGAAAGTGCCTACCACTCCACTTGTCCAATAGCCATGATCACACACAAAGAATGGATCTGGATTTCCCCCATATTCTCTCTGGTTGTTTGTAGGCATTATGTCATCGGATTGGATTCAAGTGGGCTCTTGTGTCTCCCAAGGCATTATCAGAATTTAGAGGAGATCTGTCGAATCTGCCATGTTCCAGCTTCGGCCACAAATACTGCCGCTCGAAATATAACTCCTACTCAATCCCTATCTATTCTCTAAATTGTTAATCATAATTATCTTGTTAATATTCTCTTCTCTCCATTAATAAATGTGAATCCCCATGTGCATCCCAATTCAGGGATCTTCAAAATCATGGACTTTGCTTCAATCTGGATCTCCAAAATCAAGGATCTGATATGAAGATCCGTGTGTTTCTTTCTTAAAGTTAATGACAACTCCAAAAGCAGGGTACCTTGTTGAGTGTCCAAGCTATTTACCATTGGACTTTGTGCAAGAGCTTCTCCAATATTGATGCAGGCACCGGACTATACAGTAATATCTACCTGGTATTCTGCATGAATGTGGATTGTATCAATATAACTTTGATCGGGAAAACACTCGGGAGATCACTCTCACATACGAGGAATCAAGTAGTATGGTAAGAGTATAGTTGATCCTCCTTAACTATAGCCATAAAATATGTAGTAGCCATAAAATATGCAGTATTCTAAACGTTTTACCTTTTGGAAGTTTTCAGGCCCTAGAGTATCAAGAATTTGAAAAATTATTTAGTACAATATTTTTCTACTAGTAGAAAAACAACTCTGGAAATGGTTCTAGGCCTACTTGAACCATTAGCCATAAAATATTTTACCTTTTGGAAGTTTTCCAGCTCTAGAGTATCAAGAATTTGAAAAATTACTTAGTACAATATTCTTCTAATATGGTATTCTAAACATTTTACCTTTTGGAAGTTTTCCAGCCCTAGAGTATCAAGAATTTGAAAAATTATTTAGTACAATATTCTTCTAATAGTAGAAAAACAACTTTGGAAATGGTCCTAGGCCTACTTGAACCATTGTGGGTGGCCTATTCCAAAATAATTCTTGCAAGAAGATAATCACACATTAGTGTATCTCACTACACTAGTAACTCTTTTAATGGAGCCAAGTGGTCCCATGAATACCACTAGAATGGGGAACTAAATCACTCATAGAGAAACTCTTGACTCATAAATGACATTCCAAAATAACATCACCACCTAAATGATCTCCTTTAAAACTTCCATTAACCAACATTCCATATTTGGAACAATTGGATAGATTGATTGATAGTGGGGAATCTTCCATGGGTGGCGGTCATACCATCCTTTCATGACACTCAACAACGTAGGCTACATAGATTGCCTAAGGTAGATATGAATAATTTTGATGGCTCCAATCTAGTGGGATGGGTACGCCATATGGAACATTGTTTTTCTCTGAAGGGTATTAATGATGAATAGTTGAAACTCCAAGTGGGTGTATGATATTTGTATACGGAGTGTTGGTAGTGGTGGAAATGACATTAAAATGCATATGAGGGGTACATTACATGGGGTTGGTTTGTGAAGGCCATTTATGCTAGATTTGAAACTAATACTCATTTTTTGGTAATAGTGACCAAGTTGTGCCAAACCAACATAGTGGAAGGCTAAATATTTATCCCTTTGAGAGTGACAATTTGAACATAAAGTATGACTGGTGAGTTTTTCAAGGAATGTTTTATCAGTGGTCTCAAGGATGAGATCAAAGAACAAGTATTTATTTCCAAACATGCTACTTGATTGGAGGCCTCTCAATGAGAAAAAAAGACATAGGTGGTGGTCATAGGCTAGAATGAATGACCCAATTTTTTCTCATGACCATGTCCCCCTTATGTTCCCACTCCACCTCATTCTCATTCCTTTTGGGTCCACTTGTTTGCATCAATAGTAGTAGAAAAATGTCAATATCTAGGCCTTTGCTATCAATGTGATGAAAAATTTATCAAAGGGCCTAAATGTAAGGAACACAAATGTTTTTTCATAGATATGGCTACACCATGCACACTCAAGGAAATTTCAAAGGAAGACATAAGTGAGCTTGATCTGGTAGAAACTGCACCTAATGAGGTACCTGTTATCCCCTAGCCTAGGGATAATTAAGGAGATTATGTCTCGAGGCCCATAGGTCCTAGACATGGAGTATCGAGAGCCATATCGACTTGAGCATGGCCCTAGAGGGCCCATCCTTTCATTCTTCAGCGCCTCCACTTTGTCAACAACAGCAACATCCATCACATTGACCTGGTCCTACAACAGAAATGGATCTTGCTCCATGAGGTAATGAGTTCGGGTATCATGGTATGTGTCACTTTGATCCTCAAAACCTTTGAATATGTGCATTTAATTATTTTTTCTTCTAACATGTGCTTGGACCTTGTGCTTTTCCACTTAACCACACCTAGGGGGAATGACATGATGCCCTGGTAAGATGGTACCCATAGGGTTTGAGTTGCCACTAGGGGGATTCATGAAAGGCCATCTCTGTTCTGACCATACTTACCACTTTTCATATTTCTCCCTCTCATCCATCCCATTACACTGGTCTGGGCATTGGGTTGGCCAAATATCTAAGGGTTGTACCTTACCTTGTGTGAAGAAGGGGCTAAAGGCCCTAGAGGGTAAAAGTAGATGGAAAAAGATAAAATCCAAAAGAATGAAACCTTGAGATTCTTTGCCCAGGGATCCCTGAGAAAGCAATAAAAATCTTCTCAGCAAGAAACAAAGGTGTTGACGATTAAAATCGTCAACGAAGTTTGCCCGCAAAGTGTTGCTAAAACCTATTATTATAAAAGCTAAATAATACTAGTAGGTGGGACCCCCTTGTATTATTGAAGATCAGATCTGTTCATATTTGATGTTGTGATGATGTGCGACACGACTTACATGGTTGATGAGATCTTGTTTTTATTGGCTATGATCTAAGCTTATGAATTATTGGTTCCTTATGTTTTTACGACCTATGTTATTCATTGATATCATTGCTATCTGTTCTTATGGCACCTGCACAACAAACATGTTAGTGAAAATACATAAAAGGTAGTTTGGAGGAAGGAAAAAATACTATAACAAATGCAAAAGAAAAGGGATTTAATTCTGCAATTTTACCACATACATGAACTTAGGCAGTTGGAAAAAAAAACTAAGAAACAATGCAACAATTGCAAGGGGAAGAATTTGAGCTATTCTATACTACATGCATGAAAGATTAAATTTATTATGGTTAAATCCTATCTAGCAAGTAATGGCTATGCGATTTGATTGAGTTATATTGGTAATGTGAATATGGTATATTTGGATGGATGGGATGTTGGTGGCACATTTGACAAGGTAATGGACGTTAATAGCTATGTGATTTTGTTTGAGTTACATAGTTGATATGCTCGGCAATTATATTATGGCATGAGTTGATATGGATCACGCTATTAGTTTTAATGGTTGATGGTTCTGATACATAGTCTAATTAATTGAGTTAATGTATTATCGGTTGGCTTGTACTAGTGACTTAATTGACTGTGGGTGGAGGCGACGTGCATTTACTGCACATCACCTTTACTCCCTTCGTTGGCTGCCACCCCAGTCAGGCTATTATGCAATCTTGTTGTTGTGGTTATGATCTGTTCTCTTAGCAGATGGGAACTGCTCGGCCAACTCACATTTTAAGGAGTTTGATTACATGTATGTATTTTTTTGGTCATGCATGAGTTTGCTATGTTATGAAATGATTAATGGCTCGAGTGTATTAGTTTGTGTTTTCCTTAAGTATTGCAACTGCGTAAAATTGTGTTCTTGGAATGAAGCATTGATGGTTCTTTCTACAATAATATTGAATTCATAGAAGTTATTGGTCATCCTGGGTGTTATCAGCCATAAGGGATTTTTGTTATCTTTGTTGGTTTAGTTGGAGGGTTTTTGTTTGGTTTTGGGTGGATAGCCATCCTCACGCATTCGTCACTACATCCAACCTTTGGATTTTATAGGTTTAATGGTTGAAGGCACTCTGTGTCACTGGGTTTGTTCACTTTAGCATTAGTTTGTTTCCACCACTAAGGGGTCGCACAGTGGATTTTTTTGTTAAGTTCTCGGCCCTGTCTTCACTTCAGCGTTGTGGTTGTTTGACTGGAGAACCACAAGGGTTATACCCTATGTGTATTAAGTATCGTTACTGGCTGGATTGGAGTCTCGTTCCTTTGTTATAGCCCCTTGTCATGGGATTTGTTACCTGTCCACGAATGAGTCGTGGTTCTCTCTGTGTATGCATTGTTAGCCTCGGAGGTTTCACCATTACGAGGAGTTATCTTTGTTCTCCCCGTGTTGGCTACAGAATAAACCCTTATCCCTCTAGTCTGAACGTTGATAGAGAAGACCGGCCTGGACTGTCGGGTTTACTACTTGGTTATTGTTGGATGGGTGTATATTGTCGACTACTTTGAGTACAGGCTCGCCCAGTTGGTCATGTGCTAATCATGTTAGTTTGGTATCTAGTCGCGACCTCTGTTATAATAATGGTAAAACCTGTTTGGTTAATTGAACAATTCAAAACACGCAGTCACTCTCCTTATGTTTAATAACTCAGTATTGTTAATTGAGAGGGTTGTTTCCCTAATTGGAATTGATGTGTGGGTATGCATGGTTGCCACAACTTGTTAGGTCGATTGATTTTTATGACAGTGGTGAATTGGTTGGTTGATACACAGTCACTGGTATTTTTGCACTAAGGATTATTTGGATGTTTTAGTTGGCATCGATTACAATTGCTTAATGTTGCTCACACATACCGCGTTGTGTGTGTGGTGTTTCTACACAATGAAATTATGGTCAATGTAACTATTAGTGTCTTTTGGGGTTGAATGATTATTGAAACCGAGATGACTGTAGAAACTACATCCATTGGATGTTTATGATTGTTTGATTGTATAAGCCTGAGTTTTACACAACATAGTTGATTACAGTTGACTAAATAGAAGCAATATTGTATTATATTGATGGCCCAACACGATGGTTTGAGTTATTACTATGACTGTTTGTTTGGTTTTGTAAAATGGAGATGTTGCATCAGGGAGTTTTGGTGGTTGTGCACTGTGTATAATATGGATAGCTTGGGTTCCACACTCAGAAATAGTCACAGAGTTTTAAGCACGATTATGTGGCAATCCGGTTATTTGTTTTATGAAGATAGGCATGTTGTTGATACCTCGTCGTGTTGGATGGATGGCCCAGATTTTTAGAGTCACATAGAATTGGGGCTTATACAGTGACATAATTACACTTGCATGATTGAATTATTATGTGCATATCTTGTGTTGGAATGGTGGATGTTGTCTGTCTGTTTAGATGTCAATTCAGGTTTTTCAATTTAATCTAGATTATTGGGGTTACTACCTCCATATATGTTTAATGAATATCATTGCATTCTAAATGACATGCTCGATTGCAGAGATAGTATGACTTCATTGTTACTTTGGAAACATGACTTTTGGGTGTATTTGTTGATTGAAATAAGGTTTGGGTAGTGGTTGATTCTGATGGTTAACAGAATGGAAATGGTTGCTATTTGAGAATTGTTATAAGATGCAAAGTGTATAAATGAAAGGAACAGAACTCCTTTACATATTGTGTGAAATGCATCTTGTCTTGTGATGGCACTGTGTTGAACATTTGATTATGAACAATGAACTAGTTAAATACACAGTAATTGTTATTTGGTCACAATGATTGTTGGTTAGTGCATCTCCTTTCACGGAATGTTTTATGGATCACTTAATTAATTTCATGAACAATAATCACTCTTATTCCCTTCTATTATTTCATTTTCCACTAATTACAAATCTCGTTGCCTTCCCATATTCATTTTTCATTCCCTGTTCTGAGATTGATTACAGTCAAGAGAATTTCGGTGTTAAAGCAGTTGAAAGTGGCAGTGTCTTGTTTGGATTACAGTGATGTTTTATTGGTTTACTTTACAGTTGATTGTTGTTGTCATTGAGCAGTAACCATGTTCTTTTCCCCCTCATTATATCATGTTTCACTCAATACAAACCCTTTGCATATCCCAGAACCCTTTTTCACCCCCTGCTCATTGATTAATAGTAAAACCATTTGTATAGATTGGATTGCATGAGTCTCATACACTGTTGAGCCAAATCTATTTCATATTTTTAAGAGTTGTCATGTATGGTTATTGTTGGCCCTCGACCAAGTTTTGGAGAACCTTGGTCGTGTTTGACCATTTTTGGGACTTCGGCAGGCTGGTTGAAGATGAAGCACTAGGCGAAGCAGAGATAGTGTGATTTCACCCCCTTTTGTGGGATTTTTGGGTTTAGGGTTTATGTAACGGGTATGGGATGTCGGCCCATGGGTATTACCCATGTTTAGGCCCCTTTTGTAATATATAAATAGATAGTTAGGCAATGTAAGAAGGACTCAGTTGTAAGCCAGTGAGCTAAGTGTGATTAGTTGTAAAGGATCTGTGCATACTATGTGTTGAGAACTTGCAGAGCTAAGTGCAAGTGATTGTAAGAAGGCTCTATGTTGTGCCAAACTCAGGGAAGGAGGACCTAGCAAGGTGCACACATATCTCCTATCCTATGTGGAGTTGGTTTTGGGGCTCTGTGCATGTAAGAGGATTGAAAGAAGTTAATAAAGAAGAAGAAGAGTTGGTGGATGTAGCCCCACGCTGGGGGTGAACCACGTATATCTTGTGTTATGGTGCTTTGTGCTATGTTGTTCATGTGGTTGTGTATTTATTTTCTTAGTGATTATTCTGGATGAATGTTTAATGCTTAGCGATATGAATGAATGCTAGATCTAATCTATTTCTATATGCTAAGTGCTTGGATGTGCTAGATCTTGTTGAATACTGCGTTGTTTTGTAATTAAAGTTTTACCTGCGATGTGAATAGGGGTTAAAGACTAATGAATGTTAACTACTAAGTGCTTTGTTAATTTTTGTGATCATAGATCTATGTCCCAGCTAGGTTGTAGACACTTGAGTCCTACAACCCCCCATTTCCTCTACCTCGGGTGATACTTCATCTTCTTTGCAGGTGTTTCCGAAAGGGTTGGTAGTTAGGGTTTTTTTGGTGCGTTGTTGAAGTGTTGAACCCTGGGTTTTCCCCTGTGCCAAAAAATGGTTCTGTTGTTGGGACCTGAAAATGTGATTGTTGGGAACTGAGGAAAAGAGAAATCTTTGTGTGTAGATCTATTATTGTAGTGCGCAGTACTCTATTTGAATTGTGAAGGTCTGTGCCAAGAAGAGAAGTCTGATCTGAAGAAAAGAGGTAATATCTTAAAGCTTGGTGCTCTTATAAAGGTAAGATAAGTGGAAATTTTTGTTTTGAAAAAATGGATCTAGGTATATGTGATAGATTTCATCCTAGTCTGAAAACTAGGGAACAACTAGAAGAAAGAAGATGTGATATGAATAGATCTGATAGAAATAGTGAAAGATATGTTATCCCTATGCATAGAAATAATTTTTGGACTAACAAGCGAATGCAGGATCCTAGAAAGAATATTTTGCAGGTCCATCACTGTGATCCCAGTGCGTAGTACAGGAAATATTGAGGATCATTTAAGAGAAAGAGAGGATTAAATCTTTTTTATAGTTGCAGAAGACTGGGACATCTTGCTAAGGAATGCCCTGGTAGAGGTCCTATTTGCCTTTGTTGTAAGGCTATTGGACATGAAGTTTTGGATTTCCTTAGAATGATTGCTAAAGTTGAAAAGATGAACATGAGACAAGAAAACCATGAAGAAGGTCAAGAAACTAAGGCTATACTAAAGAACCAGAAATAATCCGAGGCTATATTAGTGCAGATGAAAGAAACATTGAATTATCACAAAGACATCAACTTATCAGAGGTTTTAAAAGAGAAAGAGTGCATAGAATCAAGAATAGGAGACTTCAACATACACTGTGTATTGGACACAAAAACACAGGTGAACATCATGACAAAAAGTACTTGGGAAATTTTGGGAAAGCCTGCTATGATCCCTTCATTGGGAGGAATAGGATTTTTTAAGGGAAGATGATAATCCTATGTGGAAGATTTACTCATGTACCTATGAGTGCTCATGGAACATCGACAGAAGAAGGATTCGAGGTCATTAAGTTTGTTGAAAACATAGCTCCTTTTGCACTTTTGTTAGGAAGGACTTGGATTGAGAGAGATTAGATCTGAAGAAAAAAAGAAGAGGAAGCTATGGAACAGAAAAACAATAACTAAGAGATTTTGTGGCTAAGAGAATATCGTGCTTAATAGAAGAACATGATATAAAGTCGAAACAACTGAGGGCCAGAGACCTGGTTGTCAAAGTCGAAAGAACACAAGAAGGCTTAAAGAACTTATCCATGTAGGAGAGTAGAACACCTACTCCAGAAACAATAAGAGAAGAAGTATTATCCTCGAACCTTGTGAAATATCCTCAGCAGTGCAAAGTTACTATGCTAAGAAAAGATAAGAACAATAATGGAAAGAGGAATCCAAAGACACAGATCACAGGGAAGAAACCAAGAAAGCTCAATAAGAAGAAAGCAAATCTAGAAAAATTGCAGAAGGTTCCAGAGAGGACTTCGTAGAAGGAAGGCTTGTAGAACTTGAACCTTGCCAAAATAGCAGAACAACACCAACTAGCACTTCGCCATGGCAAAACAATATGACCATTGGAGGCATCCCAACCGTTAGAACAACGCTCTAGAACGGCTAGAAACACAGTTATTGCCGAAAATATCACCATTGGACCATTGGAACCATGCCATAATGGATGGATTTGTATTGATTGAGGCATTCTTGCCCATTGGAGGAGTCTATTACAACGTTGTCTATTTATCCCGTCGAGCGTTGCATCGAGGACACTTTCGTGAATTGTGATTATCCGAGCCCATAGAGAACTAATTGCTTTCACACAGTTCTTATTGAGACCTCGCCACCCGTTCTGCTTACCTTGAGCGTTTGTCCACCTATCTAAGACATTTGATCATGAGTGTGCATGTCGAGCAACCTTAGCGTAGTAGAGAAATATGTCGAAGAGATTTTGATTGACCTCATGGCTAAGAAGGTCATGTTCGCAGGAGTACATGTCTCGTCGACAAGATGAGTGCAAGCATCCCCATCGACTGCACGTCGATATAGGCCCTCCCGAACTGCGATAGAGAAGAGAAGCAAGCATCGTGATGACTTGGAAAATGCGAAGCTCATCCCGTCAATCCCTCCTGACTATATCCCGCCTCTGGATGGCGTGGTTAGTTGCAATAGCATCCCGAGGGACTTAGACTATACAATGATTACTGTGTACCTCCCGAAGGGGATACACACAGTTGGACTGCAATTAGGATAGACTATGACGCTAAAGATCAGTGACTTCAACTTAGGAGACTGCAAGAACTATGGCATCCTCGCACCACACAAGTACTTGACAAAGACAATAGGGAAGATGTCGAAGATAATCCCCCAGCCATGGACCATGGACATCATAAGATCAACCATCCTCAATGTGATGAAGATACCACACTTCGGTAGACATCAGGAGGTTAACGTGTGCGTTAAACTCCTCCTGTCATGCTACCATGGTGGTTACTTGTGGTTCAATTGGCGCATCATAGTAGATCCGGCATTGATCCACTGGATCACTGGATTAGGCATGCAAGGAACCAACCCTCGGGATTTTTACCCAGGGAAGGATGTAGATCGTGCCCTGGTGCAACACATAAAAGAAACTTATGGCGATGTAGAAAAAAGGAAATGGGGCTACAAGGTAGCCTCCATCCAAAATGGCATAGTGTGCCTAGCTTGCCAGATGATCGCTGGTAAGCTCATCGAAAAGAACCAACCAACGTAGGTCACGGGGCTCGTCGTCGACCTCAAAGGAAAATGCATCGAAGGGATGAAAATGAATTGGGCGAGATACCTCATCAACCAGTTGGAGCAAGATTGTCGCAAAGCACAGGACCAGGGCTACGAGTTTCATTTTAGTTGGTTGTTGATTCTCATTGCCTTCATTGCTTTGGAGATGCCAGAAGGAGCGATCTTCCCTAAAATTGAGTCAACTGAACCACTTGCCACAAAGTTCACTACGCTCTGGTATTCGAGCGACATGGAAAAGCAATGGAAATCCAATGCAGTGTTCCACACATATTATTTACAGTTGAAGAGGGCCATTGAATCTTTCCCTCGCATGACCCCGAATACGTTGCACAGGTTCAGGCCGCTTGCGAAGTTTCGCGCAGATAGGCATTTCATTTACATCACTGCGTGGGGACGAACACAAGGAAGAGCTCCAGTCCTATTACAAACTCACAGAGGAGGACATGGAAGAAATAACCAAGGAATGGCCTGTAGAGTTCCTTGTACCGATCGAACATACAAAACTCTCCAACCCCGACCTCATCGAAAGTATTGTAGTCACCTGAGAATAATATGATGCACCCAACAACAACAGGGAGAAAAAGAAAAAAGAGGTACAGGAATTGAACAACGCATCAATGAAAACTACACCAGATTCCCCTGAAGGAGGAGGAGGTGACGAAGTAGACAAAGAAGAGGATGGAGGGGAATAAAACAAACAAGAACATGGTGAAGTGACACTGCCTAAGGATCCCATCACAGAGGTTGAGACATCCAAGAAAAGAAAGGGTTCCCTGAAGAAACCTTCATCACGAAAGAAGTCAAAAGCCAATAAACCTCAATTACAGATTGTGCTCACAGTGGATGATATTGATCTTATCATCACCGTTGTATCAGATACCTCAGAGGAAATTTTGCAGCGAAGCAAATCCAAACAAGAGCCAATGTTCGACAGGATCAAGGCGGAGCTCAAAGGGGTACAACATGCTCTTTATTTGAGCCGTGCAGTGTCTACTATGTCGTTGTCAGCAGGGGACATAGAAGTAGGAGATGATCCTTCCCAGCTATGCAGATTAGCGTATTCGACAGAGGCTTGCCTTTGTTGGGTCCAGGAGGAAAAGGATTAGGCCACAGAGGCATTAAAGCAAGCAAAGGAGGAAGCCCTAGAGAAACATCAATTTGTGAAGCAAGAGAAAGACGACCTCCAAGCGAAGTTTGGAGAGGATAAAGTGAAGATCCAAAAGGAAAAAGAGAAATTGCTCACAGAGCAGATGGGAGTCAAGGAGGCAGTCACCAGAGCACTTCGCTCTATGTCGAGCCTCGCAAATATAGAAGAAGACACAGTGGAGATTCAAGTGAAGCATCTCGTTGAAGCTATTCAACAACTTCAAGAAAGAGTTGCAGAACTAGAACTGCAAGCAGTGCCAAGCATTCTATGGGAAGTGTGAGACCAGAGAGAAGAAACTGCCAGGAGCGCAGTAGAAAGAATCAAGGCATTGGCCTCGAAATGTAAGCTACTCAAAAACCACAACGCATAGACCTATGAGCGCCAAGTAGAGGGCCCATAACTAAGAGCATTAGAAGCACAACTTCAAGAGGCAAAGAAACAAGCAGCGACAATACAAGCACAGTTGAAACTGTTGTCAGCAGTCAAGAGGATGAAAAAGTCCCAGGAACAGTGCACCATTCAGCAATAGGTCCATGCCATCCAGAGTAAATTCATGGAAGTGACCCAGAGGCTACAACCAGTGCAGTATGAAGCTTGCACACTTTTTGAGGAGATTGAGGGACAAGGTACACAGCTAGAACAAGTAGTCACCATGGTGGAACAATGATTGGAAGGACCGATGACCGAGAAAGTTATTCAGGAGTTCGTTGAGCAGGAGGCTCTGGCGAAGCAACAAGTCGAAGTAGCTCGAGGCCTTCGAAGTATAGTTGCCCATATCAGAGTGACTTGGGATGAGTCACAGGTGAGTGTTGGGGGCCTGTTGGCCTTCGACCAAGTTTTGGAGAACCTTGGTCATGTTTGACTATTTTTGGGACTTCGACAGGATGGTCGAAGACGAAGCGCCAGGCGAAGCGGAGAACGTGGGATCTCGCCCCCTTTTGTGGGCTTTTTGGGTTTAAGGTTTATGTAACGGGTATGGGATGTCGACCCATTGGTATTACCCATGTTTAGGCCCCTTTTGTAATAAATAAATAGATATCTAGGTGATGTAAGAAGGACTCAGTTGTAAGCCAGTGAGCTAAGTGTGATTAGTTGTAAAGGATCTATGCATACTGTGTGTTGAGAACTTGCAGAGCTAAGTGCAAGTGATTGTAAGAAGGCTCTGTGATGTGCCAAACTCAGGGAAGGAGGATCTGGTGAGGTGCACGCAGATCTCCTATCCTATGTGGAGTTGGTTTTGGGCCTCTGTGCATGTAAGAGGATTGAAAGAAGATAATAAAGAATAAGAGTTGGTGGACGTAGCCCCACGCTAGGGGTGAACCACGTATATCCTGTGTTATGGTGATTTGTGTTGTGTTGTTCATGTGGTTGTGTATTTATTTTCTTAGTTTTTATTCTGGATGAATTGTTAATGCTTAGTGATATGAATGAATGTTAGATCTGATCTATTTCTATATGCTAAGTGCTTGGATGTGCTAGATATTGTCAAATACTGCGTTGTTCTGTAATTAAGGTTTTACCTGCGATGTGAATAAGGGTTAAAGTCTAATGAATGTTAACTGCTAAGTGCTCTGTTAAGTTTTGTGATCACAGATCTGTATCCCAGCTAGGCTGTAGACACTTGAGTCCTACAAATCCCCCTGCCTCTACCTTGGGTGAGACTTCATCTGCTTCACAGGTGTTTTCGAAAGGGCTGGTAGTTAGGATTTTGTTGGTGTGTTGTTGAAGCATTGAACCCTGGGTCTGCCCCTGTGCCAATAGTTATTTAAAAGACTATTTTCTAATCAATAATGCATGTAGGAATGAGTTTTTTCAGTCGAGGTAGCCATGGCCGAGGAAACAAAGGTAGACATAATTGGAATAGAGGCCTAAGAAGGCCAAGGTTCTCCATACATTTTGATGTTGATTCACAAGATCTTGGCTAGTTGTTTCAGGCCAAATTCTTCATTTAGATTGGGCAGGGAGTAGTCCAACCTAGGCCTGAAAGGCCTCCTTTCCAAGTCCCACAAGCTCTCGGTATCCTTGTACCTCCTCACATCTCACTGCGACCCGAGGTTCCTGAAAATGATGGATGGCAAGAGATTGTCCACTCGACAGTCTCCCAACATCGTGGCTGGCCCAATTTGTCCTTGCATGCACGTCCGCCTATTAACCGCATTGTACAAGTTGCCCCTGACCACTCGCCAGTGAAATCCTCCCATGCTAGCAAGAGATTGAAAATTGAAGCCCACCATGCCCTTGACAAGGGAAAAGACATTACTGCCCCTTCCTCACCCTCCAATGGCTCTGACAAATTTGTGTCTTCCCAGATGAATTTGAGGGACGATTGTTCCCATGTGATCAGCGAGATTAGGACTAAAGTCTCTGCATAGCCAAAGGAAAATTTAGGAAAATCGAAGGGTGACATCAGGAATCAAGGAAATATTGCATCACAAAGTGGAAAATATGGCTTTTAAGTTTTATTTTATCTATTGTTTTATGATAGTTGACTTCGTGGATCTTTGGACAACATGTTTTATTTTGGATACATGAGTAATTGTTTTGTAAATAATTACAAATGTCATGAGCCAAATTGTCAAATGGAATATGTGGATGGGAGACACAAGGAGGTGTGTTTCACTTGACTAATAGTTATGTTATGATTATTATAATTGTTATGATTTAAGGGGAGTCACAAGGAGTCCCACCTACTAGTTATTATTTATTTATGACCTTTATTATGATTATTACTTTTCCCTCTAAATAAAGTTGGTTGAATCTTTTAATTAACTTAACTAATAAGTTGGTTCAACTACTTCAACCAATTCTGAAATGCTTAAAAGAAAAAGCAAAAGGAGGAACAGGGAGGGGATAGAAGCAGAAGCATACTAAGGTTTTCTCTTTGAGTTTATGTTGAGATAATTCAGTTTTCATTCATTCATTATTCATCACAAGCCTAATTCTCTTTTATGATAGCAGGGTCTTATTGTAGACATCAATATCCAGGGTTGAATCACATCATTCTGACACTTGTTTTTTAGAGGTTTTGATCTATTTTTGATCATCTGTGTAGACTTGTCTGTTTGTGAATTAATTTTCATGACTGACAAAGGCTATTGTGCATAGTCGAGTGGGCAACAATATGTGGCAAGCTGATCCATCTTTTAGAGTTCAGTTTTGGTTTTCTATCAAAGATCATTTTGTATGTTCCATCGGGGATGTCTAAGTTTCACTTTGGTCCAAAATTTATGTATGAGATTTTGTAAAGAAAATGACTCTTTGGTGAATTTGAATGAAATAAAGGATTTCTTTATGTCTCATCTGTCTTGATTATCATCTTGGTGACTTTACTTCTATCTTTACATTTATTTCAGAAACTGATATGTTTAGGAAATTACATAAAATTAAATTTTCAGTAAGGTTTTTGTTGATAAAAGACTAGCCTAAGCACTCGTAATTAATACTTGTGAGTTAGGATGTTATTTTTGTTGGCTATAAACATAGGGTGATATTCCCGTCTACTTTTCTCTAGCCAAGCAGAGTCTAAAAATGCTTGATTGAGATTGTTTCATATATTTTCCTCAACATTTATTTGGCGACCATACTGGGGAGATCTTCGATATCTCTCCGATTAATTTTTATACTCGATTTTCATCGATACATCTTTATTTTTCTGAAATTGATTCTTTGACTGTTTTTCTATAATGATTGTTCCTGTTGCGAGATAGCCCAATCTTGAGCCAGTCTCCAAGACCAGACCAACATTGATTTGAACTTGTTTCATACTATTTTAGACACTGCCAGGACCCGTGCTGAACTTAACTGTTCTTGGGAAGCGATTGAACGAGATATTAGTACTCAAGAACAATTGGAGGCTAGACATAGACAGCCTAGAAATCAGCAGTAACCCTTTTGTTTCTTCAATTTTTGGCCTTTATTTCATGTCCTTATATTCTCGTGCTTCTAGAAGAAGAAGAGGCTTGTCACCTGAAATCAACCCTATTGCTGAAATAGGAAGAAGGAACGTTGTGTTATCTTTCCAACAAAGTGATCCAAGGAGAACTTTATCAAATTCATCCAGCTCGTCCTTCTTTCCCTCATCTATCATCCACAAGATGGCATCTAGTGGTGGCTCTGGTGGCACTGGAAGTGCTACATCTTCTCAATATTCATCATCATCATCAGTGATTGGTAGCTTATATAGCCACCATATCCCTGTCCAATCCACTACAAACCCCACCAAATTCATTAAAAAGTATGGGCTTTTTCAATTTGAAGAAGACGCCACAACCACACCGTGGCATGTGTCCTCTCTTATTAACCTAGCACCTATTAATCATCCACTTCTGAAGTTTAAAGAGCACTTGCCTAAGTTTTCGGGAAACAACATTGTCAGTACAAACAAACACCTGGTGGCATTTTCCAATGCTTGTCATAACATAGGGGCCAACGACAATGATACCTGCATGCACGTGTTCATCAATTCCTTGGAAGGAAAGGCTACGACCGATTTATTTGATCTTCCTCCTAAGATTCTGTCTACTTGGGAGGAGTTAATATATTAGTTCCAATCCACTTATGGGCAATCTAAAAGCCTCACCGAGAAGTTAAGGGAATAAAATAATGTCACCTATAAGGATGGTGAGACCATCAAGTCTTTCAACTTGCGTTTCACCAAGTTGTACAATCAAATCCCCGAACTTATCCTCCCTCATAACCAAGACACTTTCATGCATTATTACAATGCATTGCCTTCCCCCTACCGTTATAGGCTCGAGGAAAAAGCCATTGATAATCTCGGTTCCACTCTACATACTTTCTCAGAGTATGAAGAACAACTTGAAAGAACTGGTCTTCCCTAGGGAGAATTAGTTAGATAGACATACATCTATGATCTCTTGCAGCTAGTACAAGATATGAATAATTGCACGATAGAATTCGAGTGAAAGGGCACAGTCTCCCCTCTCACCCCTGGAGATTCATATTCTTCTGCACCCCCCTTTAAAAATCCAGTTGAGAACAATTTTCAGCCTAAAGTTATCCTACCTCGGAGTTGGTGTAACTTTTGCGAGGAACACCACGAGGAAACCACATGTGAAGTAAAGAAGAGTGTCAGAGATAAGATTTTTGGTAAAAGACCAGAAGCTACTATCGTTGTCCTAGATTTTGCAGAGCTAGAGGATGTCATGGTCATCAACACTAGGAACAAGGCCTATACTCCCAAGGGAAAATTTGATCCTCCCCGCATTTCTTCTAGCCCGAGCTCATCCTCAACAACTGCTACTCTCCAGGTTCCTAAAGTTCCTGAGAGTCAAGGAATCACTCCTCCTCCCTCCTCTTCCAAATACAATATCTTGAATTAGTTGGCCAACATCAAAGCAGATGCAACCCTTCTAGACATGGTTGTTGTCCCTGAACAACAGATGCATCTGAAACAATTCATGGAAGGAAAAACTTTTGTTGTAGCCAATCTTTCTGAAGAGGTAAGCGAAGAGGATTCTTTTGTAAATAAAATAGGTGTACATAACTTTAAATACCCTATAAAAAATCCCTCTTTTTATATTTGTGTAAAGATCATGGATAAGATTTCCCATTGTTGCATCATTGATGGTGGTTCGGGCCCAAGTGTGATGTTGAAGATTATTATGGAAGATCTAGGCTTGTCTTGTACAAATGAAAACGCCAGAAGCATGCTTTCCTATAATAGTCTACAACAAACAACCATAGGTGAGATTAAGGATGTAACCTTGGTTTTATGCACTCATCCTGAGATAAGGACAACCCTCAACATTCAGGTGATTGATATGCATGTAAGAAATTACTCAATTATCTTGGGGAGATATTGGCGAGCCTTAACAGGTGGATACCTCTTGCTCAATGATACACATTTATCTGTGCCTCGGAATGGAAATAATATTATAGTCCTTAGAGAGGGAAGAATTTCACCCTACATAGAGAGTGTTCTGCAATCTAGTGTAAACTATATCGAAGAAGACCTAGGAGTGTATTCCATCTTTGCTGAAGAAGATAATATTCCTTTGGAAAGAATTGATTTAGATGATGATATGTGGTGTATGCACTTTGATGGTTCACACTCTAATGGAGGTAATGGGGTTGTCATTATCTTGGTTTCCCCTGGAGGAAAACTTCATAATATGTCTTACAGGTTAGAGTTTGCTTGTACAAACAATGCCACTAAATTCGAAGCTTTATTATTAGGCATTGAAAATGCCCTTAATCTGGCTTGTGGTCACCTTTCAGTTTTCAGAGATTTTGAGCTTGTTGTGAACCTGATACGTAAGATATGCTCTCCTAGCAACAAGTTGATGGAACGATACACCCAAGTTGTTTGGGTTACCTCGAACCTTTTATCTTTCAAAATCACTCGTGTTAGGAGGGAGTTGAATTCAATAGCTGGTCGGTTAGCTATCTTTTCCGCTTCTCTTAAACAAAAAAGTTTTCCTCACAGGCCTGATTGTTATTTTCAATCTCTATTTTTTTCATATATCCTTGGCAATGTAGAATTTTGGCAGGCCCTCCCCAACAATGATAGTATTTGCGCTTTCATTCAATATGAAACTCTTAAGCCCGAGGAAATTATTTCCATAGAAAACAATGAGATTCTTGAGAGCTTGACTCCTCTTGAGAGTTTGTTTTCATCGAGTGATGTAGGAAATAAAGAAAAACAGAAGGAAGAGGAGTTACGAAATAAGGTGGTTGAAACCATCTCCATGAACATTAGGACACCTGGATCTTCAACGAATGTTAAAATAAATGTCCAGTTTTCTGATAAAGAAGAGATGAGGTCTGCCGAGCTACTTGGTGGATTTCAAAAAAAAATTGCTTGGTTTAATGAGGATCTTCGTGGAACCAACTAGGCAAAAAAAAGGACTCGTTAACTCTGCACTGAAAGCAACCTTTCGAAGGGAGTTGAGAGATTTCTTAAGGGTTGGAATGTTTTTTTCAGTCCACCCTAAATGGGTTTCTAATTGGGAACCTACCTCGAAGACCACTGATAATATTAGAACCTGTATTAGTCTTCGAACTTTTAGAAAAGCGATTATGAGAAATCCTTTCCCTCCTCTCAATATGGAAATGTTTCTGCAACAGGTTGAAAGAGTCATAGTTAGGGCCCTTACTTGTTAATTTATTTGGTTGCAAGAAGATCAAAGTAAAAGGGGCAGATGCTCACAAAACCACTCTTATCACTAATTGGGGTACCATGCCTTACCAATGCCTTCTTTCTAGCTTACTTGATGCAACTATCATTTTTAGAAGACATGTGCACACAACTTTTGATTAATTGGCCAGTCTCCATCTCTATCTTGATGACTTAATCATGTGCATCAAAAGGCTGATAATTACATCAGAATTTCAAGTGTTGGGTCCTTTCCAAATTGCTTTTGTCTTGGACACTAACTCTTACATTTTAAAGAAATTATAAAAGCAATTGTTTTCCTACAGCGCTAACAACCTTCGCTTGAAATATTGGGAGGAACTAATGTGAAAAGCTCTAATGCTGATTGGATTTTCTGTATACTAGTAGCCTAGCTCCGCTTTAAATTTTTGTGCTTCTTTTCTATGCTTTACAGTACTTTGATTTATTCCTTCTAAGTTAAGTTTTTTTTTCTTGCTGCATTTCATTTCTATCTTTTTATTTTGTTGTTTAATTTTCTGCAATTTTACTTCTGTCATGATTTGTTGTCCTTATCATCTTTTAGTGTTTGGTCAAAATAAGATGTTGGATCAATCTTTCCACAGTGACACTCTTGTGAAGCATTGTTAGTCAATAAAAATCAAGATTACACAGTTGTTATGATGTCTCCTCTGAAGGACCCATGAAATTGTTATATATTTCCACTGTTGTCTTGTAAAGAGATTGGTTATCTCCCGCTTCTTCTCTCCATTTCTTCATCCATTGAGAAATAAAAGAGCAGGTCCATAAATTTTTCTCCTTGAGATAAGAGCCGATTATGGTTGAATGATTATGCATACAGGGATAAAACCCCTCATACTTAACATTTTTCATAAGTTATTCCCAAATTCCCGGTCATTTTTCCATTAAATCCGCTCACTTCCCCCTGTTGCATAATTACTCTGGTTACGTCTTCTATAATTATTGTCCCTGGTCAGCGAAAACATGAGCTCTGAGTTCTAAATCTGTTGAAAACAAATTTCCCTATGGAGTCGCCAGTTTGTTGACGATTAAAATCGTCAACGAAGTTTTCTCGCAAAATGTTTCTAAAACCTATTATTATAAAAGCTAAATAATATTAGTAGGTGGGACCCCCTTGTATTATTGTAGATCAGATCTGTTCATATTTGATGTTGTGATGATGTGTGACATGACTTAGATGGTTGATGAGATCTTGTTTTTATTGGCTATGATTTGAGCTTATGAAGTATTGGTTCCTTATGTTATTACGGCCTACGCTATTCATTGATGTCATTGCTATATGTTCTTATGGAACCTGCACAACAAACATGTTAGTAAAAATACATAAAAGGCAGTTTGGAGGAAGGCAAAAATACTATAACAAATGCAAAAGAAAGGGGATCTAATTCTGCAATTTTACCACATTGTTGGAAAAGAAAAACAAAGAAACAATGCAACAATTGCAAGGGGAAGAATTTGAGCTATGCTATACTACATGCATGAAAGATTAAATTTATTATGGTTAAATCCTATCTAGCAAGTAATGGCTATGTGATTTGATTGAGTTATATTGGTAATGTGAATATGGTATATTTGGATGAATAGGAGGTTGGTGGCGCATTTGACAAGGTAATGGATGCTAATATCTATGTGATTTTGTTTGAGTTACATAGTTGATATGCTCTGTGATTATTTTATGGCATGAGTTGATATGGATCATGCTATTAGTTTTAATGGTTGATGTTTCTGATACATAGTCTAATTAATTGAGTTAATGGATTATTGGTTGGCTTGTACTAGTGACTTAATTGTCTGTGAGTGGAGGCAACTTGCATTTACTGCACGTCAGCTTTACTCCCTCCGTTGGCCGCCACCCCAGTCGAGTTATTGTGCAATCTTTTTGTTGTGGTTATGCTCTATTTTCTTAGCAGAGGGGATTCGCTCAGCCAACTCGCGTTTTAAGGAGTTTGATTACAGGTATGTCTTTTTTTGGCCATGCATGAGTCTGCTATGTTATGAAATGATTAATGGCTCAGGTGTATTGGTTTGTGTTTTCCTTAAGTATTGCAACTGTGTAAAATTGTGTTCTTGGAATGAAGCGTTGATGGTTCTTTCTGCAATAATCTTGAATTCATAGAAGTTATTGGTCATCCTGGGTGTTATCAACCATAAGGGATCTTTGTTATCCTTGATGGTTTAGTTGGAGGTTTTTTGTTTGGTTTTGGGTGGATAGTCATCCTCACGCATTCGTCACTACATCCAGCCTTTGGTTTGTGTGGGTTTAATGGTTGAAGGCACTTTGTGTCACTGGGTTTGTTCACTTGAGAATTAGTTTGTTTCCACCACTAAGGGGTCGCGCAGTGGGTTTTTTTGTTAAGTTCTCAGACCTGTCTTCACTTCAGCATTGTGGTTTTTTTACTGGAGAACCATGAGGGTTATACCCTGCATGTGTTCAGTATCGTTATTGGCCTAGTTGGAGTCTCGCTCCTCTGTTATATCCCCTTGACATGGAATTTGTTACCTATCCATGAATGAGTCATGTTTCTCTTTGTTTATGCATCGTTAGCCTCTGAGGTTTCACCATTACGAGGATTTATCTCTGTTCTCCCTGTGTTGGCTATAGAATAAACCCTTATCCCTCCAGTCTGAAGGTTGATAGAGAAGACCGGCTTGGCCTGTCGGGTTTACTAGTTGGTTATTGTTGGATGGTTGTATATTGTCGACTAATTTGAGTACAAGCTCGCCCATTTGGTCATGTGCCAGTCGTGTTAGTTTGGTATATAGTCATGGCCTTTGTTATAACAATGGTAAACCCTGTGTGGTTAATTTCACAATTCAAAACACACAGTGGTTAGAGAAACAAGACAATATATTCTTTGAAGTACTCATCATAATTGTCATATTGTTGGAGGGTGAGTCCACCCTAGTTCAATATTATGTGAAGCTTTGTGTTAAAAGGGTTCTTGGATCAAAAAAATTGTATTGTGGTGCCAATAATGTCTGCTATTATGAGACCAAATTACATTGGATTGATATTCTTTGAAATATAGATCAAATGTTTCTTTCGTTCAAAGTGATGTTGTTAAGCCCCATGTAAAGCCCTAGATATTGAGTTGTTGTATTTATATTATTATATTAGTATTTTCTACTATATATTTTAATTGTAATTGTACCCTTGGTATCTTACACACACACACACACACACACCAAGGAGACCTAGTTTTAGGCGCATCTCATCTTGTATGACATTTGTTCTATTGTAAAAGGAGGTTTCCCCCTCAAAAAGGATTCAAATTCATTTTTCTCTCTTTATTTAGGCATGGAGTTATTTCTTTCTATTTTTATGCTAATTTGGTCATTTGGTGCATAACATTTGGTATCAAAACATATGATCCTAGGGTTTTTCTCCTTCAAGCAAGTCATCTTGGAATTTTTGCTATAATTTTTTTCGGAGAAGTTTCAAATTGTGAAGTTTTTAGGATTGTGAGGAGACATAATGAATCATTTTTGGTAAAACAAATTGGCTATTGTTCATTATATTTTATGAGATATAGCTTATATGGAAGTCAGAGTTTGTGACTAGTCCTGAAATCAATTTCAAACAATTCATCTTGGAATTTTCAATATAACTTATTTTTAGAAATATTTCAAGCTATGAAATTTAAAAATCACGAGGAGACATGGCTAAGTACTAGTGGTAAAAATTTCATGTTTTGGATCATTTTACTTTCTAAGATACAGGCTCTGTAAATTAGGGTTTTTTTAATATCCCTAAAACTAGTCTCAAACAAGTGTTCTTGGTAGAATTGCCATATATGAGGCTTGGAAGGTCCAATTTGAGTGCCACTAATTCCTTTAGAAAGAAGACAAGCATAATATTTCAACTGAAAAAATCATAATCAGATATGAAATATTGGACATGTGGCATTCCATACAAGTTCATTATCTGGAAAGGGATAAAGAATCAACAAGTTTTGAGAAGGTTACCATAAATTTTACTTGACACGTCAAATTTTGGTTAGAATTGTGGAATTTAATAGAAGAAGTATTAGAGTAATAAAGAAAGAAATTTCAAACTCAAAAGGGATAAAATTTCAGAGATACATCAGGATAAAATTTGGCCAGCAAGATAGTCTCAAAATTAGGGTTTTAAAGGTACACAACTTACAATTGGCTTAGATTTTGATTGGAAGATCTATTTTTGGTGATTCAAAATTTGTGATAAAGAGAAAAAAAAGGAGTATTAGTATTTTTGTCCCACATGGTAAAGTTTTCTCAAAAAATAACTTCTCCAATTAAACCTCCAGAAAGATCAACTAGGACTCATGAAGGAAATGAAGAGATACAGAACCAACTATCCAATTTGGAGAATCAAATTAATGAATTGAAAGAGAGGTAAGTGAAAAAGTATGATTTGATAAATGTACCAATATAAATGGAATGAAAGATGGAAAATAACATAAATGATAATAGGTAACATATGGAAAAGAAGATGGAATATATGGAAAATAAAATGAAGAGATACAGAACCAACTATCCAATTTCGAGAATCAAATTAATGAATTGAAGGATAGGTCAGTGAAAAGGTATGATTTGATAAATGTACAAATATAAATGGAACTAAAGATGTAAAATATCATGAATTATAATAGTTAACATGTGGAAAAGAAGATGGAATATAAGGAAAATAACATGAATGATAATAGAAACATTTGGAAAAGAAGATGGATGAAAATAGAGAACAAATGGAAAATTAGAAGATGGTTAAAAATATGGAATAATTGAAAATTTTCATGTCAACCATATTGTTACGTACCCTATATGAGAGATTCCCTCAAGGTGATATAGAGATGCAAGGAAATCATGTAAATGTGGAGGAAATAAAGATGGAGTCTCAAAATAATGATTATTCATCACCTCCATATCCACATCATCCGGGGTTCCACTCAACACCAAGGAACTACTTAATTCCTAAGATCGATATGAGGAAGTTTGATGGTAAAGATATTATAACATGTTTATTCCAAATGGATAAATTATTTGATCTATACCAAGTTCCAACCTTACAAAAGGTAACTATTGCATCCTTGTATTTAGAACCTGAACAACTTGTTTGGTACCAATGGATTTGTGAAATAAAAGGGATTATATTGTATGTTGGTCCATTTTTACGAATGAATTGATATCACATTATGAGGATCTTAAGAGAAATACATTATTTAGTCATCTGATAAATATTTGGAACATAGGTTCAATTACAAAGCACATTCAACAATTCCAAAACCTAAGTCTCGAGGTAAAGAATAGTCCATAGGATAATTTGTTAGATCTATTTATGGGAACTTTAAAATAGATAATTCAACATGAGGCACATATGTCTGAACTTGAATCCATAGAAGACACTTTCAATGTCGCCAGGTTAGTTGAAAGTAAAAATATGGCTATTAGAAGAGTGGCCACTAATAACTATAGAGAGTATTATGTTATCTCTCCCAACCTTAGTCAACCTACAAGGTTGACACCTCAAAAAATGGATGAAATAAGAGCCAATGGACTATGTTTCAATTGTGATAGCAAGTACAATAATGGGCATAAATTTCGTGAGAAGAAATTATTCTATATAGATTGTGAAGAAGAAGAAGATCAAGAATTGGAGCCATCATGGGATATAGAACTAGAAGAGACTACTCCAACCATATCTTCTCATCCACTGGCTAGCATCAGTACTCCACAAATCCTCAATATAGAAGGATATATCAAAAAGAAAAAGGTAGCAGTATTTATTTATTCTTATCGTACCCATAACTTCATTAATTGCAAATTAGTGAAACTTCTCAATTGCTTTGTATTTCCAGCACCAAAGTTTCAAGTAATGATCACAAATGGAGGTACCATAAATTTTTCATAAAAATTTCATAGTATTAATCTCAATATGGGGGAGTATGTATTGGATAGTTCCATGATTGCAATCCAAATGGGTGGTGTTGATGTTGTATTAGTGGCCCAATGGTTACACTCATTGGGAACAATGGCTCTTAATTTTCAATAACTTTTCATGAGATTTTCCTCAGAAAGCAAGGAAGGAAATTGAACTCAAAGTTATCCAAGGGAAGCCCTTTAAAGTGATCATCTCTAACCTCATGTCAAAATTACTCAAAAAGGGACACCATGGTGTACTTGCACAATTGTGCTCACTAGATGTTCAAACATGTAGACCTTATGTTCTAGTGGATCTCCAAAAATTTATCGACAATAATTCCAAGGTATTTGAAGAGATTCGTAAGGGTCTTCCACTTACTCAATATCATGACCATGCTATTCATTTGCAACTAGGAAGTGTACCACCTGACATTAGGCCTTATAGGTACCCATATGTACAAAAGAGTGAGATTGAGTGTATTCAATAAATGTTAGAGGCTGGAATCATTCAACCTACCCAAAGTTTTTTCTCTTCAACAGTGGTGATATGGTTACAAAAAAGGATGGTTTATGGCGTATGTGTCCATATTATAAACAACTCAACAAAATGACCATTAAATATAAGTTTCATATTCCTATCATTGATGAATTATTAGATGAACTACAAGGGGCAATTTTTTACTAATTTGGATCTCTACTCTAGGTATAATCAAATTAGAATGAGGCAAGTGTTGGAATATTCAATAATATTGAGAGGGGGGATGAATCAGTATTAGGAACATTCTTAACCACAACATGTAAACATTAAATTATCAATAATTTATCATTTATGATTGCATTCAATATATCATAAACATATAACCACAGATACATAGTACACAAGTATTTTATGTGGAAACCCAAATGGGAGAAAACCATGGAATGGTTTTTAATGTATCAGAATATTACATCCACCAGAAGCACCAACTTCTAAAAATTCTCCAGCACCAACTAGAAGGATGCACCAAACCCCTGGTTTATAGGCTCCAACCTGAAGGAAGCTACAACTCCCTAAATTATCCAGCTTCAACTGGAAGGAGGATCCAAACCTCTTTCCTTTCCCCTTCCTCCCTTAAATATAAATAGGAGAATTAACCTATCGTTGTTACTGTTACCGATATTGATACATCATCATCATCATCAAAACTAGTTCAACCCCAATAACCACATAAAGCTTATTCCAAGATCTCCAAAATTTCCCCCAAATCATATTCCCAAAATCACCAAGATATGCCTCAAGCATGTACCAAAACCTCCAAGATGTGCCTCAAATACATATAGAAAAGAATACCTTTCATCATGTGAAAACCCCAGTGCATGAGATCTTAGATCATCAAACTTTCAATAACTTCAATAACAATAAAAGAGTATCTTCTTCAAACCCCTCATCAACCTTGCACAACTGGACTGGGAAATGAGTAGGGCCTCATGTGATGAGTCTTGGACAATTATCAGAATCCTCACGGGACATCCTATACTTGACCCACAGGAGTCACCTCAGACAGGGTTTCCCTAAAACCCTTCTCACATCTACAGCTCTGAGAACTCCCTCCTTTGCACAACTCTACTACTTCACTTGTGCTAAGAGATCACAAGCTTCCTTGATGAAAATGAGAGTCTCTTGATGTGTATTTATATTTTTCACCTCCTTTACTTGTCATTAGGGAAAACCTATAACTTCTTATTTGCAACTATTTTTCTCCTTTACTTGATTTTGGGGTCGAATTATAACTTCTTGTTTGTAACCTTTAGGGGAAAATTGTACATGATCATCTTTAAGAGGGAATATCTCCTCAACCATGAGGAACCACATGGAATGCCACCTGCGGTTTGAAATGGCTTGATGAGGACTATAAATACATGGAGGTTTTGCATGCACTTTCAATGTCCTTCATACTCTCTTTCCTCAATCAACTCTGGGCTCCATGACCACACCTGTAGGGCTTCTTGACCATATTTTCAAGGCTTTTTGACCATACATTATAACTTCTTTTCTTAACAACTAGGGCTTCTTGTAGGTTTATTCAAAGCATATTCCCATGAGGGCCATGATTAGAGATACGCCATAAGGGGACCACTTTGGAGACTCCTTCAAATAAACCCATCACTTCTAGGGGCTTCTAGACTTGCTTCAGGGCTTCTTCTAGGGTTGACATCAATGACAACCAATTTTCCAACAGCAAGAATATATTCCAAAAATAACCTTTAGAACACATTCAGTTCATTATGAGTTTTTGGTGATTCCATTTAGCCTTGCTAATGCACCTTCAACATTTCAAATATTTATGAATTATATTTTCAAACCCTTAGTTATAAGATCTGTGTTAGTATTTTTCGATGATATACTAATCTACAACAAATTGTGGGAAGAATATGTACAACATGTTGATATGGTGTTAAAACTATTGGAATAGAAACAAATATATGGAAAACCTTCCAAGTGTTCCTTTGGGGTTAAAGAAGTGGAATATCTAGGTTATATTGTATCTTGTGAATGTGTCAAAGTGGAACCTAACAAAGTTAAATCTATTATGGAATGGCCCAATATTAAAAACCTTGAAGAATATTAGAGGATTCTTAGGATTGATGGGATATTACCACAAGTTTGTCAAGAATTATGGTTAAATAACAACACCTCTAAAAACATTATTAAAAAATGAGGCATTTCCTTGGACTCAAGAAGCAACCAAAGCTTTTGAAAAGCTTAAGGATGTTATGTGTATGACTTATGTCTTGGCCACCCCTAACTTCAAAAACACCTTTATTGTGGAATGTGATGCCTTAGGACATGGCACTGGTGCAATTTTAATGCAATAAGGCCCCTTGTCTTCGAAAGTATCCATCATAAAGGAAAGAGCTTACTCAAACCCATTTATGAAAATGAAATATTGGCCATATTACACATAGTTAAGAAATGGTATCCTTACCTAATAGGAAGACACTTCAAGGTAAAAATAAATCATGATATTTTGAAGTACTTCTTGGAAAAATGACTTTCTTCAGAAGAGAAACAAAAATTGGTTACAAAAATGCTAGGTTATGAGTTTGAAATTGTCTACAAAAAAAGAAAAAAAAATTGGTGGCATATGTACTTTCAAGGAAAGAAGAAGACATAGAGGGATTATGGTGTGCATTTCCATTCCACAATCTAATTGGGTGGAAGAAGCAAGGATACAATCGAAGCAATATAAAAAGGTAAAAAATATCATTCAAAAAATACAAGAGGACCCAAGTGCATTCGATAAACTTGTGTGGAATAACGATTTATTGTGCTATCAAGATCGCTTATATCTATGTAAGAATTCCCAACTCAAATAGAAGGTCATTTTGGAATTGCACATTTCTATAGGAGTACATTCAAGGTTCTTGAAAACTTACCACAAGATCAAAAGGACTTTTTCAGGGAAGGTATTAAAACTTATATTCAAAATTTTGTAGTTGAATGTCATCTTTGAGAAGACATTATCTTTGGGAATAGATTTAAACCTACCCAAGTCCGAAGAAAATAATGTCATCATGGTAGTAGTATATTGACTCACAAAGTATACCCATTTTTCTCCATTTATCATCCCTTTAAATCAAGTACAGTAGCCACAAAATTCATGGAAATAATTCAGAAATTACATGGAATCCCTAAGATCATTATAAGTGATAGATATCTAATTTTCATTGGATATTTTAGGACTAGATTATTTTTTTGTTTGGGTACTCAATTGAATCAAAACTCCTCTTACCATCCTCAATCTGATGGGAAAACTAATATTGTGAGCAAATGTCTAGAAGGGTATCTTCGTTTATTTACATCTAATAAAAAAACACAATGGGTCAAATGGTTTCCCTTGGCATAATGGTGGTACAACACATCCTTCCATTCTTCATAAAAAATGTCCCCATTTATGACACTTTATGGATATCATCCTCCATCCATCACATCACCCTCGAAAGGGAAAGCGAAGGTTCAAGTTATGGAGTACCACATAGAGCACCAAAAAGAGGTTCTCAAACTATTGAAGGATAACTTGGTTACAAAAAAAAATAGGATGAAACAACAAGAAGATCAACATCGCAATGAAAGGGAATTTGAAGTGGGGGATTGGGTGTTTCTAAGGATACAACCATACAAACATATTTCCCTCAATAAATAAAAGAAGTACAATAAATTAACACCCAAGTATTATGGTCTGTATAAGTTATTGCAGAGGATTGGAAGTATGGCATACAAATTTGAGCTACCTCCATATTCATATGTGCATCCAGTCTTCCATGTTTTTTGCTTAAAGAATGTAATCAATGACAAGATCACAGTTCAAACTATCTTACCAAAGATCAATGAAGAAGGTAAAATCATATTAGTACTAGAAACAATCCTTGAAATGAGGATTAAGCAACTATGAAATCAAGCAATTACTAAGTGCCTCATATAGTGGAAGAACCTACCAACATGGGAAGATGAGTTCTTCGTGAAAAAGCATATGCAGTTGATCAAGTGTTGAGGGAAACACTTTTTTGAAGGGGAGGGGCATGCTAATCCCCTAGACAAAGCCTCATGTTAAGCATAAATCCCCATGTAAATCCATATACATTTAGTTGTTGTATTTCTATTGTTATATTACTATTGTTGGCTAGACCTTTTAATTGTAACTGTACCCTTGGTCTCCTATATATATACCAAGGAGACCTAGTTTTAGGAGCATCTCATATTGTACATTTTTTCTATTTTGAAAGGAGGTTTCCCCATCAAAGAGGCTTCACATTCATTTTTCTCTTTTTATCAAGGCATGGAATTACTTCTTTCTCTCTTTTTATACCAATTTGGTTGTTTGGTGCATAACAGAGGATGACACATCGATTGGTTATAGTGTCATCTATTTTGATTAAGATGTCAATAAGGTGTTGTTATAACATGATCTTTCCTTATCATATTTTTAAAATTTTCTTGATTCACCTTTGGTATTATATCTTGTTCATACACGTGTGCCACTTGTTTGATCGTTGGATTTTTATTAGTAGAGGTGGTGCTTGGATTTACTAGGATTTTTGTATTTGTTGTCTATACTTCAATGTTTGACAATATCCCTACTTCAATTGGATTTGAATCTTTTTTATTTTTGGTGTTGATTAGATCTGTATTGGTTTCTTTCTCCGTGGCTTAGATTTTTATGTATAATTACATCTCTAATTCAAATGGGTCGGTAATTGTTTCATTATCAACCAATGGTTCCTTCTTGGTAAGTTCTAACTTTTCTTGTTGTGACTTCTTATCATTATTTAGTTTCTTAATTTGAGCAACCAAATTTGATTATGGTTCTTTAAAGAATTATTTTCTTCAACTTTGTTTGATAATTTATTTCAAATTTCTTCTTGAGATCATTAATTTTCTATTGTAATACTTTATTAATTTGTTTATTTTTTCTAGTTCATTCTCTATTTTTTTAATTTGTGATACAAATATATGTAATTGTGTGTTACCTTGATATTCCTTTGTGATGCATGAGAATTGAAGTTATCCTAGGGATGCCATGATGAAGGTGAATATGGAACGTGACATGACTACTATAGTAATGATTGGTGTTGTAGGACATAAATGGCAACATAAGTGTTGATGTTTGGTAGCTGCGGGAGGATGTTTCCCTCCTAGATGACCTTTCTTAGATACAGAGAATATTTCAAAAGCAAGTGAACCATTAAACATATGTGTAGAAACCCTAGAAGAGAAGTCAGCCTCAAGAGAATAACATTAAAGTAATAAAAGGATCTAGAAAGAGAAGTCGACCCCACTAAGTAAAGTAACCTAGACAGGCTAGTATAAATAAGGAAACACCTAGCTCACTTGTACTTACTCTCACTCACTCATCAAGAAGGGTGCAAGTCTTAAGAGTAGTTGCAACAAAAACTAGTGCACAAATATAAGTAGTTGTAGTTGCATCATAAAGAGGTGCAAGTTTGGAGAGAGTAGTGTGGCACTTGTCGTGGATTATTCTTAGTCTTTCTGGTATTTCTCTTGTATGCTTCTCTTGGTGTAAGAAACATTATATTTGTATGGTTATTGTGTTGTTGATGCAACAATTTTGTGACTAGGGTTTCTACCAGTGAAAAAAAAATGTCAACCAACATGAGAGTTGAAGATAGATTGGATGGAGAAAACAACTTTAGATCCTGGAAGCACAAAGTTCTCCTCATTCTAGAAGAGAATGATTTATTGGATCATTTCAAGAAGGTGCTTCCAGAAACAGAAGAATAAGACACCAAAGAAAATTTCAAGAAGAATGAGGTCAAGGCCAAGAGGATCTTGACATGATCAATAAAGGATCATATGATACCTAATGTATCAGAATTGAAAACACTAAAGGAAATGTTTGATGCCCTAACCAGAATTTATGAAAATAAGAATACCAGTTGGAAGCATACTCTACAAAATCAACTCAAAAACGTGACCATGAACAATCCAGAAATAGTAGCCAAATATTTCATGAGAATCTCACAGATCAAGGACCAACTAGCAGCCATTGGAGATCTAGTAGAAGATGTTGAACTCATGACTACTACACTCAATGGATTTCCCTCCTCTTGGGACCCATTTGTTCAATGGATTTGCGCCAGAAGAAGATTGCCCAAATTTGACAATTTGTGGACAAATTGTACCCAAGAAGAATCCAGGTTGATATCCAAGTCACGAACGATTAATGATGATGAAAATCAAGCACTTGTTTCCCAAGTGAGGAAGAGAAAGGAAAGGGAAAAAGGCAGCCCGAAGAATCCTAACAAACTACGCTATAGGAAGGATGTGTCAAATATCAAATGCTACAACTGTAAGGAGATGGGACATTATGTTGAACAATGTCCTCTTAGAAATGAAAAGGGAAAGAAGAACAACCATGCACATGTAGCAGATGTTGAAGAGTAGGATGAAGAATATGTCCTTTAGTCAGTGGTGTGGTTTGCATATCAGGTTTGATCTTTCTTTATATTGATGAAGTTTTTTAACTATAATAGAAATCTTTAGAATTATATTGTTTCTATAACTAGTTTAGTAAACACCTGATAATTGAACTACCATTAGGTGAATGATCACATTAATAATGAACTTGTTTACAAGATAAATTGATTTCCTCTATGATATGATCTTGGTTGTTGACCTTGTTCTAGGCAAGTTATCTTGTAAATTCCATGGAGGTTTCCATGAAGATATTATTATTCTTGTTTCTTGTTCCAGTCAAGTCACAGTTAATAGCTCTCAGAGGGATCTATGATGATAGTTGCAGGAGGAAACTTGAAGCAGATTATCCAGACGTAGAGTTGTGCACATTCATAAGGAGAAGAGGAGGTTAGCACATGCAGAGGGAGAAGATAACTCTGAAGACTATATAGCTTCAGATGGAGCTTGCAGACTCGGAGTGAACCTGATCTCAGAGAGAGTCAATTGCTTAGAGACTTTCATTCAAAAAGTATTCCTCTTTAGATTCATATTTAGATGGGAGAGATGTTCTTCGGGACTGACAGAAAGGAATCTAGATCAAAATCTTTAAAGACTTTGAGGAGATATGAGACCTCCTGGGAGGATTCCCTTGTTTCAGTGAAGGAATCCAGTCAGAAGGAATGGTATGTGGACCTTTTATATTGATTATGATACATGTACATCAGTTTACAACAAAACATTTATTGAGATACATATGTGGTGCAAGCAGATATGGATTGGTATATGCCTCAGATGGAGATGTGAATTTTTGGGATTATACAGACTCTCACTGGGCAGGTAGTGTAGTGGATCAGAAGAGTACTTCTGGATGCTGCTTGATTTTGGGATCAGTGTGATCTCATGGTTGAGAAGGGAGAAGACATCAGCGGCACTCAGTACAACAGAGGCAGAGTATATAGCATCCAGTATTGTAAGTCGTACAACTATTTGGCTTCGAAGTTTCTTGCAGGAATTCATACAAGACATGATGCAGAAGGAAGGTGTTAAGCTCCAGTACACATCCAAAGATGAGTAGCATCGAGCAGACATTCTCCCAAATTGGTCATGATGATTTGACCAAGGGAGAATGATACATTCATTGATAGGATTATCCATGTTGATTTGGCTAGTGGTGAATGGCCCAGGCATAGTCTTTCTCCTATTAGTCATGTTGATTTGACTAGGAGCGGAAAGACTTGAGGTGAAAAATATCCACTCTCATTGAGAGGGAGGTGTGTTGTTTCTTCTCATGTTGGCTAACCCCTCTGGCCAAGGGTTCCTTGGATCAGTCTTGCGACTGAGGGGGTAATGCATTGTTGGACCTGATGAGAGAAGAAATATCACACACAAAATTGTGAGGATTATGGGAGTAGCTTCATGCTATTGGATGAGACTATAACTATGGTTGATGGAATATTGTAGTAGTTGTGTGTTACTATTTGATTGTTGCATAGTTATAGAGACATCGACTATGATTATGGTTGATAGCATATTGTAGTAATAGTGTGTTACTAGTTGATTGTTGCATAATCATAGGTATGACTATGTTTGAGAGAATGTTGTGGTAATATGTGTGCTACTAGCTGATTGTCGCATAGACATACATACCATGACTATGGTTGAGGGCATATTGTAGTAGTTGTGTGATACTAGCTGATTGTTGCATAGTCATGGAGGTGGCAGACTATGATTATGGCTGAGGGAATATTGTAGTGGTTGTGTGCCACTAGTTGATTGTTGCATAATCATAGAGATCGTTGTATTGCATGGTGGTTGATCATAGGAGAGAGACATTGTGGCTCTGGATAGTAGTTGTGTGATACTTGGAGTGGTTATGCACCACTGGATAGTAGTTATGTACTACTACGGATCGACACAGTCATGTTCTACTATATGGAATTGTAGTAGTTGTGCGCTACTAGTTGATTTCCATGGAGACTACGAGTTCTCTTGTGTTCCTTTTTTTGTCTCTTGTGTATGTTGTTATATATATATATATATATATATATATATATATATATATATATATATATATTAAAGTAGATATAATAGCATATGTATATTATGATCTTACCTTAGTTATATTCCTAGATATGATATAACAATTTGACCAGGATAGAGTGTTTCCTGACCTTAGTATGTTACAGGCATAGACATATATTACTAAGGTACCTATAATTGCGGGACATGTGAAAATAAGGAGAGTAACAAGAATGATACTTATAAAATATTATGTCTAATTGGATAGTGATTTAGTGATTTAAAGATGGCCCTCCATGGATTCACCTATATAAGTTGTGGCTAGACTTGCAAAGATCAGAGCTTGAATATCGCTCATAAATAATCCCAGGAACATGACAGGTATAAGAACTATATGTGTCTGTGTGTGTGTGTGTGTGAAGTAAAATAACACAAGTAACCTAATGCTTTGTAAATAAGGAAAATATAACAATAAGGTGACAATTTGTGGGAAGTGACAGCAGTGTTGCAGATCGAAATAATGTTGCAAATTGCGGCAGTGCACCAGACGAAAGCATTGCTAGAGGCTAGATCTGTGGACGCATGTTGAGGGTGAAAATGTTGTTGCAGAAGCACTTGTGGGAGTTATGGCTCAAGTGGAAGCTAGAAGGTTGGACACATGGATGCATGCTGAGGATGAACGTATTGTTGCAGAAGCAATTGTGCGCATTATGGCTTAGGTGGAAGCCAAAAGAATGCACTGCATGCAAAGAGTCACTGAGAAAAGGATGAGCCTGGAGATGGAAGATAAAAGGGCATGATGAATCCATTGGGATGCTAAAGGTGAACAGTTTCTAAAGGTAAATAAACACAACGTCTAGTAGCCAGAAGAGGAAATTGTAAGAGAGAAGATGTTATGATCCAACTGTAGAAATTTCAATACAATTAATGTATTTCTTGTGATTCTCCTGTTCTAACAATTATATGCCACTATTAAATACATAATCACTTCTACTAATATTCTTCTAGAAATTAAACCACGATCACAAAGTGAAATATCAAGAACACATAACACATAAGTTTTTCTGGGAAAGCATAAAGCTAAAAACCCCACTATCATATATTATGTATATCATGGATCATGAAACAATCTCAGACAAAACTCTAATCCAAGATATCTTAGTACAATAAAATCATCTCACACTATCATACAAAAATCAACAAATACATGTGCCAATTCTGTCTCCAGACAACCTGCCTCCTCTGCACAATCCCTGCAATTAGAATTCTCACAATGAATTCGAATTACCTAGTTTGCACATGCTCATGGGAATATCCACTGCATGTGTGATTTCATGAGTGCACTTCACTCAAATCACAACTGATAGCCAAATTGTCCCTTTCACCTTTTATCTCAACTGGGTCTCCACTGGATCTGACATGCATGTAGTTAACCGTGGTGAATCTTCAGTTTCATGTGAGTTCACTGATTGTGAATTAATTAATAATTAATTCACTGAACTCTCATTAGTGTAAGTTCAATTACAACTAGTACAACTGGGCTTAACTCACTTGACTGAGTTAAACTACTTCACAACTCTTATAACTACACTTATAACTCTGTTACAACTTCAAGTCACCTCCATGTCTTACCAATCAACCTTTGAACTCGAATTTCCTATAGTTAACTGACTTTCCATTTTAGTTAATTATTTCAAGTAATTATCAGATAATAGATTAATATTTATTGTCCAATTTATTTAAGGGAAAAGTAAATTAGACACATGTTTCTTGTTGAATTTTCAACACTCCCTCTCAACAAGAAAGGGATTATCCTTCACCCCATTCCTATCTCTATGATATTCAAATTTTCTCCTGGTGAACGCCTTCGTTAGAATGTCTGCATCCTGATCTTCCGTAGGAATGTATTGAAGCAACATGATCTTCTGCTGCACACAATCTTTGAGATGATGATACCAGATATATATATATATGCTTAGATCTATCATGAAACACAGGATTAATCGAGAGTTTAATTCAACTCTGATTATCACAATGAATCACTGTCGGATCTAAATGAGAACCAAACAAACCAACCAAGATCTTTCTCATCCAAATATCCTCACATGTAGCTTTTCTCGCTACCATGTATTCCGCTTCCGCTAAACTAAGTGCCAAGGATCTTTGTTTCCTGTTGTAGCAAGAAACAATTGTAGATATGATATTAAAGATTCCCCCTGATGTTCTCTTTCAATCCGTTGGGTTGCCCGCCCAATCTGCATCCGTTAAGCCATGCAACTTCACCTCATCTGTCTGTATGTACCATAATCCATACTCATATGTGCCCTTCAGATATCTTAGGACATGCTTACCCTCCTTCCAAAAGTGTTTGGTAGGCTTAACCATCGCTTGACTTAGTTGGTTAACCGCGTAGCAAATGTCTGGTCTCATGTTCACTAAATACATTAGCAAACCTACTAACTATCGATAGACAATAGCATCCACTACCTCTCCAGAAGTAGCATCCTCTTTCCTCTAGTTTTCTGGAAGAGGAGCATCCATGGGTTTGCAGACTTCCATGTGAAACTTACCTAGTATCTCCCTTGCATACTTTCCTTGAGACACAAAAATTTCACCATCTCGTTGCCGTATTTCCAATCCAAGGAAATAATGAAGAAGGCCCAAATCCTTCATCTCGAACTCCTTTGCAAGGTCATCCTTGCATGAGTGTATCAACTGGTCATCACCATTCAATATTAAATCATCAACATAAAGAAAAATTATTAAGAGCTTACCCTCCACCAAAATTTGGTATAGGTTTTCATCCGCTTCACTTTTGGTGAAGCCCAATCTGGTGAAATAGTTGTTTATCCGAGTGTACCAAGCACGAGGTGATTTCTTCAGCCCATACAGTGCTCTCTTGAGTTTGCACACATGTGAATCCCTGTTGAAAGTCTCAAAACCTTCTAGTTGTTTAATGTACACTTCTTCCTCAATGATCCCATTGAGAAATGCAGTTTTTACATCCATCTGATGAATGCACTAAGAGTGCAAGGATGGATCTTATGGAAGAGTAACTTGCGACAAGTGAAAAGGTCTCATCATAATCTATCCCCTCGATCTGTGAGAAGCCTCGGGCCACAAACATGGCCTTGTATTTCTCCACACTCCCATCAATAGTTTTCTTTACCTTGTAGATCCACCTCGATCCTACCACTGATTTGTCGACCGGTCTTGGGACAATTTCCCATGCACTGTTTTTGAAAATGGATTCATACTCCTCTACCATAGCATCAACCCAAGTGGGATCCTGCACTGCTTCCTGAAAGGAAGATGGTTCAGTCACAATACATTTTCTCATGAGAGTCATGTATCCAGTAAATCTATCAGAAGACGATCTCTATCTGCACTGTGAAGTAGGGGCTCCTACATTCTATGCAGCATCTAGTCTCATTTTGTCAGCTTTCATGGTGCACTTTCTGCCATTTTTGATGGATGGATCTGCTTGAGTAGTTTCCTCCACTCCATGAACCTCCTCATGTGGTTGATCCACATCTTGAGACTCATCTTTGGGAACCAACAACTCCTCTTTTGCATGCAATTCTAGCTCCCTCTCAAGCCACAACTGCATGGATTTCCCCTCATCGAACTTTATATCTCGTCGCATAACAATCATCTTATTGTTCGGAAAATACACACGATAATTATGGGGTGTTTCTTTGTACCCCACAAATATCCCAACTTCAGCAGGCGGTTCCAGCTTCTTCCTGGCATCCTTGTTCACATGCACATAAACAGATGAGACAAAAATCTTAAAATGAGAAACATCGGGTTTCTTACCAGTGAAAGCTTCTTCAGGTGTATTCATGCCAAGTATTCTATGAGGACAATAGTTTTTCACATAAACCACAGTATTGCATGCTTCTGCCCACAAATGCATTGGTAGGCCTTGATCATGCAACATCGCTCGTGCAGCACCCACGATCGTTCTGTTCTTTTTCTCCACGACCCCATTTTGGTGTGGGTTATGAGGCGCTATGAGTTCTCTTTGAATTCCTTCTCTGCTGCAGAAGTCTTTGAATTTGTTAGAGATGTATTCTCCACCATTATCGCTCCTTAAAGCCTTCACTTGCTTCCCCGACTCTTTCTCCACCAATGATTTAAACTCACAAAACTTTGAGAATGTTTGATCCTTCTTCTGCATGAAGAATATCTATGATTTACGAGAAAATTCATCAACAAAAATAACACAATACTTATGTTTTGTTGTTGAAGCAACTGAGAATGGTACACACATGTCTGTGTGAATTCTCTCTAGGATCACCGAAGCATGGTTCTCCTTTTCATGAAAGGTGTACTTTACATACTTCCCCAGGGTGCACCCCTTGCATTGATCTAACTGAGCAAGTGTTCCCCTTGGAAGTCTAGTAAATATTTGTTGCATGATCATCAAGGCTCCATGATGAAGATGGCCCAATCGCCTGTGCCATAATTTGCCCTCATCCCGACTCACCACTTTTTTTTCCTTTCCCACCATGGCACTGCAGCCATCTACCTCCAGCATGTAGAGATTCTTAACTCGAATCTCTATATTCTTGACTTGACCCGTTTCTTTATGTCGCAGGAAAGCTTTTCCATCATTGAAAACAACGTCATAGCCTCTGTCCTCCAACATTGTGACTGAGACCAGGTTTTTCTTCAGACCTGGAACATGCATAACATTTTTTAATTGAAATGGTTGACCTAGCTCCCTCTGAAAGGTAATGGTACCAATACCAGTCGCACTGTATCATCCATCATCACCCATCTCTATATGCATTATGAGATCTTTCTCCTCCAAGTCACTAAAAGACTCTTTATCTCTCGTCATGTGGTAGGAAGCGCCACTATCCAAATACCACACTGATCCCAATGCACTTGAAGCCATGCATGCGATCAAAGAGAATTCAAGTTCAAATTGTGAGACAAGAGCCTCACCAATTGCATCTCCAGCAACCGTCTTGTTCTTCCTCTTCTGTCGATAGTTAGTAGCGAGATGCCCATGTTCGTGACAGTGAAAACACTTCACTTTGGACAAGTCCAGCTTCTTGACTTTAGACTTAGATTTTTAATGGAATTTATTCCCTTTCCCTTTCCTTGCCTTGGCAGTCAAAGCATAATCCTCTTCATCATCACGCTTTGATGAAGATCCATCTCTGGTGTTCCGCCTGAACTCCTCCTGCACTAGATCCAACCATAGTCGTTCCCAATCTGGCAATTTTTCCCTTCCATTGACAGAGTCTTGATGACTATGCCAACTCTTGGGAAGTCCTAGGAGAGCCAAGCTCACCAAATCATCAACAACAACTATTATTCCCACACTTCCAAGCTCATCCCGACATTGGACAAACTTTGTGAGATATTTTGGAATGGAGTCGCCCTTTTCCATCTTGATCTTCCTGAGTTTATCTTTAAGCGCCAATTTTCTATGGTCATTGCTATTTTGGAACAGATCCGTCAAAACCTTCCACATTGCATGTGGTGTGTCTTTCCCATGGAGACTTGAGACAATGTGGTCTCGTACTCCCTCCAACAAGATCCTCCTCACCTTTTCCACTTTCTTAGTCATGCATCAATATTTGCAGTGTCTGTCGCATCCATCTTAGGAACATATTTGTCAATGTATTCCTTCAAGCCATTGTCTTCGAGTACTGCTTTCATCCTTTCCTTCCAAGCAATGTAGTTTGAGCTGCCCTCGAGTGCATACTCCAACCTCAAGCCATTGAAATCCATTTCGATCTTGAATCAACTGTAGCACCAAGAAAGTCCTTCTGCAAATTCGAATTTTATCCAACCACAAACTCAACTGCTGCAATCCTTCTTTCCCTGGGAGGTTTGCACCTGACCAGTTACTAGCCTGAGGGAAGTTCGCACCTCACCAGTGTACAGCCTACAAAAATTATGAGGAAGCTCGCATTGTAATGCATAGTGGGGTGAGGGAGGTTCACACCTCTCCTTTGAGCATCTTGCAAAAATCCTAAGGGAAGTTCGCACCTCTCCTTTGAGTAGGGTGCGAAAATTTATACTCTTAGAAATGTGTGAAGTTTTCAGTACTATGTCGTTACACCCTGCTAGAGACGGAACTTGTGAAAATACAATTATTTTCACACCTCACTTCCATGGCTCTGTGGCTTTGATACCATGTAGAAAGTTCAATACAATTAATGTATTTTCTGCGATTCTCCTGATCTAACAATTATATGCCACTATTAAATACATAATCGCTTCTACTAATATTCTTGCGGAAATTAAACCACGATCACAAAGTGAAATATCAAGAACACATAACACAAAAGTTTTTCTGGGAAAGCATAAAGCTAAAAACCCCACTATCATATATTATGTATATCATGGATCATGAAACAAACTCATACAAAACTCTAATCCAAGAGCTCTTGGTACAATACAATCGTCTCACACTGCCATACAAAACTCAGCAAATACATGTGCCAATTCTATCTCCAGACAGCCTACCTCCTCTGCACAATCCCTGCATTAGAATTCTCACAATGAATTCGAATTACCTAGTTTGCACATGCTCATGAGCATATCCACTACATGTGTGATTGCATGAGTGCACTTCACTCAAATCACAACTGATAGCCAAACTGTCCCTTTCACCTGTTATCTCAACTGGGTCTCCACTGGATCTGGCATGCATGTAGTTAACCGTGGTGAATCTTCAATTGCATGTGAGTTCATTGATTGTGAATTAATTAATAATTAATTCACTGAACTCTCACTAGTGTAAGTTCAGTTACAACTAGTACAACTGGGATTAACTCACTTAACTGAGTTAAACTACTTCACAACTCTTATAAGTACACTTATAACTCTGTTACAACTTCAAGTTGTTATCTCTCCAGGAAACTCTCCTAGGCTGTAAGTCGGAGATGCCTGGTAACTAACTCTTTTTGAAGCAATTTTCTTTAATAGTTGAAATGGGTTGTGGATCAAGGTGAATAACTAGAGGTTGGACTGTGTTTTTAGGACTGTCTAGGAATACAAAATATCCCAAGGCCTTCTAGCAATGCAGTCAGACAGGGTTTGATCAAAAGGTAAAGAGGATGGCTATTGAACCAGATTACACTTTATACCAACAAGCATAATGGGCTTAATAACTAAGAAATATCTTATGATTATCAACTTAATCAATCAACATATGAGATGACAGTCATATACAGATTAAATAAGCATCAACAAAGAACCTCACTCATAAGATATCAAAGACAAGAAGAGAGATCTGACAGCATAACTGAAGGAAGCTTGAAATCTTTAGTATAATAAGAATAAGTCTTGTGTTACAGTATCAGCATAATAGCATTCAAAATCGAACCCTTTAGAGATCCAAATGTCTTTGGCTTTATAACCTCTTACAATCAGTTTCAGATCCTAAAAAAATGGATCTGATATTCTAAAAATAGAAAGTCAAAACTAATTCACAAAAGATAAGGAGAGATCCTCAAGATGAGGTCAACCTCTAT
>JZKD02S1675160.1:278150-290456 GCA_000966675.3 Picea glauca | reverse complement strand
CTGGGCAAAAATTTGGCTATTCTGGCCTTGACAGCTTTCAACAGCTAACTTACCCGAAAATCTGCTCCTTAGCTGCTGAAAGTAGCCACTTTCCACAACTAACTAGTCAAAAATTATGCCTTCTGCGCTGTTGAAAGCGGACAGATTTTCAAAATCGAATTTCTCGGTCATAAAAAGTCCGTTTTGCATGTTTAAATAGTCGATCGACATCTAGAGAATCTAAGCTATCCAATGGTGTTTTCAGATCTTCATTTGGAGCTCGAAAAACAAGTCAAATTTTCCCTGCAATATTAGGCATCTTTCCTTCAAAAATGCCGGTGCGTTTTTTAGTGCTAACACAAGTCACCTCCATGTCTTACCAGTCAACCTTTGAACTCGAATTTCCTATAGTTAACTGATTTTCCATTTCAGTTAATTATTTCAAGTAATTATGAGATAATAGATTAATATTTATTATCCGATTTATTTAAGGGAAAAGTAAATTAGACACATGTTTCTTGTTGACTTTTCAACACCAACGCCTTAAAAATGATAAATATTCATTACAGTTCACTTCAAGGGGGAAACCTCCTTTTACAATATATCCAATTCAAAATACAATATGAGATGAGATAATATGATCCTAATACTAGGTCTCCTTGTTATATATATAGGGGACAAAGGGTACAATTATAATGAAAGGGTGCAATGAAGGGTTCTAGTTAACATAAAAATATAACACTAGAAATGCAATAATTCAATATCTAGGGCTTAATAAGGGGTTTTATACATAACATGGGGTTGTGTATGGGGATTTTTCTAGGTATCAACATGCCTCTACCCTTAAAACAAGTGTTTTCCACAACATTTGACAACTATGAGTGTGTCTACATGAATAACTCATCTTCCCATGTCACCTCTTCCACTAGTAGGTTCTTCCATTTGATGAGGTACTAGGTAATTTCTCAATTTCACATTTTCTTAATCCTGATTTCAAGGATTGTTTCTAGTTCTAGTATGATTTCCCATTCTCCATTAATCCATGATAAAATAGTTTTCACTGGGATATTTTCACTAATTATATTCTTTAAGGAAGACTATATGTACACTTCATGGTCATAGATGAATAGCATGTGCATTATCTTGAGTAGGTGGAAGACCCTTAGGAATCTCTTCAAACACTTTGGAATGATTGTCGATAAATTTTTGGATATGAATTGGAGAAGAGGATATATATTTTTGAACATCTAGTGAGCACAACTATAAAATTACACCATGGTGTCCATTTTTGAGTATTTTTTCATGTTGTTAGAGATTATTACTTTAGAGGGTTTTCCTTGGATACCTCTAAGCTCAATTTCCTTTCCTTCTGAGGAAAATCGCATGAAAAGATATTGAAAATTAAGGGCCATTGTTCCTAATGAATGTAACCATTGGACCCCTAATACAACATCAACACCACTCATTTTTATGGAAGACATGGGACTATCCAATAAATACTCCCCAATATTGATCTTAATACAATGGCACATCCTAGAACAATTTATGGTACCTCCATCTGCAATCATTACTTTAAACTCTCGTGTTGGATATACAAAACAATTCAGATCTTTTACTATTTTTTCATTGATGAAGTTATGGGTACTACCAGAATCAATCGACATTGTTTCCTTTTTTATTTTTGATATATCCTTCTATCTTAAGGTTTTATGGAGTATCGATGTCGGTCAATGCATAAAATAGAGGGTTTATGGAGTATTGATGTCGGCCAATGCATGAAAAGATATCATTGGAGTAGTCTCTTCTAGCTCTAGATCTTGTGATGTTTCCAATTCTTGATCTTCTTTCTCTTCATTGTCTATGTAGAATACTTTATTTCCGCTGCATGTATGCCCCTTACTATACGTGTTTTCACAATTGAAACATAGTCCCTTTGCTCTTATTTCATCCATTTTTTGAGGTGTCAACCTTATCGGTTGAGGTATGCTTGTCTTATGAACCCCAAAATGATATATGATTCATGTGTATGCTCCAATGGTAGACTTGTGTGTAGCCTTATTATTCGCTTGAATATTATGAGAAAATTGCATAGCTTCCATAATGTTTGCAAGATGTCTTAAGAAAATATCATGTTTAATGTCTTCTTTTAATCCACCCATGTAAGCTTCCAACAAATGTTCATCACTCATGTCATCCACCCCTTGTGGCCAATACCTGAAATTCTGAATTATAATCTTCAATATCACCTAAGTGTTTGATTCTTTTCAATTGACTAAAGTAGTCATGTTACCAAACTTTCCCATATTGTGCTTCTATGTCTCTTGTGAATAAACTCCAAGTATAATGATAAAAGGCGGATTATTTTAAGCTACCCATTGACACCATTCATATGGTTTTAGATAAAAGTTCAAAGTTTTTATGTGAATCCTTTTCTTATCATCCATAATATTATGCAGTTCAAAAAAATTCTCTATTTGGTTCACCCAGGTAAAAATATTTCTCTAAACCCCTTGCATAAGGACATTTGTAAAAAAAATGGCCAACTGTACCACAATTAAAGCATTTGAAAGGAATCTTACCTGTGTACTCGTTGGTTCTTCTTTTCATCTTTCTCACAAAGTTGGCTTCGCCTTCATTGTCTGAATCATCACTATTGTTGGAGCAGGGTTTTGTCCTTGGCTTGTTCTTTCTTGTCTTCTTGGAGGCTTTGAAAGTTGTTTCCCTTCTGGATGGATTTTCTTGTTTTGTTCTCATTTCATATGTTGTAAGTATTCCATGTAATTCATCCATGCTCAACGTAGCCAGATCTTGTATTTATTTTAGAGATAATATTTTAGGGTCAAATCTCATTGGGAGGGATCTCAATATATTTTGCACAATAATTGAATTTTCAATATTTTATCCTAGTCCTCTTATAGTAGTCATAAATTCATCAACTCGGAGAAAATAAGCTACAATATCTTAATTTTCCTTCATTCTCAGATGTTCAAATTGTCCTCTATAAGTCTAAAGATTGGCCCCTTTAACTTTAGCATCTCCTTCATAAACATTCTTGAGCTTGTCCCAGATTTCATTTGTAGAATCACAATGCATAACCTTAACAAGTTTTGAACCTGTTATACAACTTAAAATAGCATGTTTATCCTTTGAATTGTATTCACCGATCATTTTCCCAATATTATCTATTTGGGGAGAAGCTAGTGCACCATATCCATTTACTATATATTTGTCAAACATCAAATCCTTGTGCCTGCAAAAATGATCTCATTCTTATGGTCCAAAAAGAATAATTTTTCCCATCAAACAATGGTGTTCCATTTTTGGTAAATTCTCCTTGCTTATCCATGATCTGTGTTCCGGTAGTTAGATCGTTCCTAAAGGAACACGCTTTGATACCAATTGTTTGAATATTCAAGAATACTGAGACAGGGGGGTGAATCAGTATAGATTTATTTCAACAATTTTAACATTCAAACACTACGTAAACATTAACCATCGATCATGGCATTCATCATCACATAAACTCATACACATTGCACATAGATTTTTACGTGGAAATCCAACTGGGAGAAAACCACGAAAACTTTTCTTAAGTAGTTTCAAGATTTTACAAGAACCCACACCCTGAGTTTTCCATCACCTACTGGAAGGAGACACCAATCCCCTTGGAATATTTTAAATGATTAAATAGGATCAAATCAACCTTCAAATACAATCCCAAAATCACTTCTTAAATGTGCATACAAAAATACTCAGAACTATACCTCAAATCTGCAAACTTGTAATAATCGCCACGAGCTCAATTTTATGTTTCTAATTATGAAACTTGGACCTCGGATATTAGGATTTGTTCTCCTTATAATGAAATAAGTGTAATTTAATTTGGACCTGTCAAGCTTCATATATAACCATTTTATCTTGAACATGTGTTTGGGACTAGTTCTTAGATTAGTCATAAACCCTAACTTCCAACAAGTATAATTTAGTACCTGTAATGAAACATGATCTGAAACTTGTACCCAATCTTATTTGATATCTTATCTGAAATTGTTCCAAGTTTTTCTCCTTGAATCATCCCCATAAAAAATTTATAGAGAAAATGTAATTATGACTCGTTTTGAACAAAAAAACCGTAGTTTTAAAAACCTCAACTTCCACTAAGTATAACTCCAAAATTGTATTGGTTCAAGACCTAAAATTCATTCCCAAGATTCTTTGTTATCTCTTTTGAAACACCTCCAAGTTTCACTATTTGAATCATTATAGAACAAAATTTATATAGAAAAATCCAAGATGACCTTCAAAGAAAACCTTAGAACAAGTCATCACAAGACTTCATCTTCCCTTGGAATTTTGCCTTTCTTCACTTCATCTTCCCTTGGAAATTCGCTCCTCTAGGATGAAATTCGTTCTTATTCTTTGTATAGGACAAATTAGTGTGATTCAAATGCCAAATGAGGCTCCTCTTATTTATATGAGTCTTCTCCACATGAAGGGGTGTGACCAAGGGTCACAACTTTTGGGTCGCGCCTCTTCCTTAAGGGAGCAGACCTTAGGGGCACAACTTGAAGGGTGATGCTACGGTGAAGGTAGCATAGAGGGTTTTGATTATAATTTGATGTTGAATGTATTATATCATATACTAACCTTTATTTGCAGCAAAAGGAAACCCCCTAGTTGCAGCAAAATGAATGGTTGTGACTCTTGAGTTTCAACAAGAGAATGTGGAGTAGATCTAACCCTTGAGTTGCAGTAAGAAGAATAGTTGTGACTCTCGCGTTGTAGCAAAAAAAATATGCAAATTACAACAAGAGGAATGGTTGAAAATCTCACATTGCAGCAAGAGAATGTGCCATGAACTGGTTAGTACAAACTGGTGTTCTCTAGTGTTTATTTCATGTGCTACAGGGGAGTATGCATGGGAGTGTGATAGTAGATAAGGAACCAGAAGATGTGAAACCCTAGTGGTTGTATCATTTATCTATGTGGATAAATCTATGTGATTACGGTACATAGAAGAAGGTTTAGAGAAGTTGCATTTCTAAAATTGTGCAAGATGCATGAGTATCCACTACATATGTACTTTGACGAGCAAGGGATGGATTCCCACTGCATCATGTGGTATCATAGCATGGTTCAACTCTGGGATGAAAGAATATGAAGGGGTATCAAATTTGTTTTAGCTCTTGATATTGGTTTCTAGATAGTGTTCCTATGTAGCTATGATAGAAATATGTGGGAGAACGTTTGTTTAACTTGTGTTTGTTGAAGGAATAATGGTGGGAAGCATTGCTAGAGAAAAGGATTTTGAAGGGTGGTCTGGATGAGGGCTACAAAACAACTCCTAAGGATTTTTCTATAAAGATGACAAGGTTGGGAAGGTGCAGGAACCAAGAGTTATGTTGGAGATGATAGATCGGTAGTAGACTCAAAAGACAAGATTGCATAAGATTAAAGCTGGGAGAAGAAGAAGATAGCGAAGAACAGAAAGTTGCATGAAGTAAAGTCCAAAAGGTTGTTGTTGAGAAGGAAGATAATCTCTGAGATAAATGGTTTCTAGAGATAGATGGTATTTTTTGTGGCAGTTATCCATGACTATTATATTGAGATGAAAGAGGTAGTGTGGGTTATGAGAGGATTCATGAGATGGCAGTTGTGGTGGTGATTATCCATGATTTTTATCTTAAGATGAAAGCATAGTCACTAGAAATGAGTGAGTGTGGCTACAAGAGAAAATGCAGTCAAAAGGTTTCTTGGATTGGGGACTAGGCTCGTATGTTTTGAGGAACATGTTTGTAGCACTGGGTGCATTGTTCCCAAATGGTGTCTAGATATTTTAGAATGGACCCAAATCTAAAATAAATAAGGATGAACTGAGACATAGAAAATGATAGCAATGGAAGATAGAGGCATGTGTGGTTTGTATTAGATGTGGCAAATAAAAGGAGGGAGTGAAGATGGAATTCTTGTTTTCCCTTAACATGTTATTTTCTTGCTTGCGGGAAGAAGGAAAATGTATGGTTGCAAATGGAAGCGAATGTGAATGGCTGAGAAGAAGATGCAATAGAATATGTATGTACAAGAAAATGAATTTTCAAATATTATAGCAATTGTAGGATCACAAAGGTTGACAATGATGAAGATGTATAAGAGAATTCCCAAGTAGAAGATGATGTTGCGAAAATAAGGGACCTGGGAGGAAGCACGAGTGAAGCCATTGAGTTGAATATGGATGAACTTACATTCTTGAATATGAGGAAGGTGATGAAGATGTTGTTGAAAGAGAAAGGGAGAATATTTCAAACCTCATGAGGAAGAAGACATGTTCTAGAGAAATGTTAATAGTATTAAAGATTGTTGAGGACCGAGTTTGAAGGTGTTGTGTGAAGAGGAAGGATCTTGAAGGTATGTCTCTAATAATTTGTAAAGAATGTGAATCTGATGGAAGAAGAATTCTACATGTGGTTGTGAATTTCTTCAAGGGAGGTGTAACATGTGAGCATGTGACTCCATGTTGTGTGGCTTCAAGGATGAGTAGTTGGTTGCACCGAAGGAACTTAGGACACTACATGAAAAAGGGAAGTGAGATGTCCTAGATGGGACATGACTCAGATTGAGTTGTGTAGGTGATGCATGGCTGAGGAGAACCTAGCTAGTGCTTATGGTGATGAAGACAGAGAGACATAGAGGGTAGCAGTACTGGAAGGTGAGTTGCAGCAAGAAGTTGAGTTGTAGCAGGAATGAGATGAAATTTCCAAATATCCATAATGAGAGTATTGTTGTGTTGTTTCATATGGATGTACAACAAGGGACAATAATGAGTGGAAGAAATAATGTGTAGCAGAAGAATATGTCTTGTAGATTGAAATGTATAACAATGAGGACTGTATTGTTGGGAGTGCAATAGTGATGAAATTTGCATTAGGCAATTGTAGATGTGAATGGATTACCTCATAAGCATGAGGTCATGATTTCTTAAAAACCCACGGAGGTTGATGTAGGAGCATCGAATTCATCCTAGGGATGCCACAGTGAAGGTGACTATGGATTATGATAGTACTGCTATAGAAATGATTTTTGTTGTAGAATATAAATGGAAATAGAATGTGGCAGGCTATGAGAAGTGACAAAAATGTTTTAGATCAAAATAATGTTGTATATTTTGGTAGTGCAGTAAATGGGAGTGCTTCTATAGTCTATATGTGTTGATGCATGTTGAGGGTGAATTTGTTGTTGCAGAAGCAGTTGTGGGCATTACGACTTAAGTGGAAGTTGGAAGGTTGGACGCATGGGTGCATGTTGAGGATGAATGTGTTGTTGCAGAAGTAGTTGTGGGTGTTACGGCTCAGGTGAAAGCCGGAAGGATGCATTGTAGGAAAAGAGTCATTGATAAAAGGATGAACTTGAAGCTAGAAGATGAAAGGGCATGAGGAGTCCATTGAGAAGTTGAAGGAGAATAGTTTATAAAGGTAAATAAACACAGCATTAAGTATTTGGAAGAGGGATCTTGCAAGAGAGAAGAAGATCGTGCGAGGAAGGGGAGAGAAATGGTTGAGGTTTCCAGGGCCTTGGGCCTGGAAACCCAATGAATTTGTAAGATAGGATGGGGCCATGGAGCCTGTGTATTGTACTTTGTATGAAAATGAATAAAAGATTTGGTTTTCTATATTTAACCCTTGTGTGTTTGAATGGATGAATTGTATATGTTGTTGTCTTGATTTTTTATTGACCAGAATGTATGCAAATCAAATCCCATAGTTAATTATTAAATCCTAGTAGAGAATGGTTTCATTATGATATTGTTGTGCAAGTGGGCATGAGTCTGTAGAAGGTCGTGTGTGGATTTTTTATAACCTGCATGTGGGCATCAAGTCTTTGGAAAGATTGTGTATAGACTAATGATTATTTATGTATGTGGGAGGATCCTTGGATTTTTTAACTAACCCTTGATCGCGGGATTGAGAAGTACCTTGTTGTGGTGAGATTTTAGTGGAAGACACTTGCGATATTGAGAGTTGTTGTCTGAATAGGAATATGAGAATAGAAGGTTATCTATGATCACAAAAGTGTGTTTGTGTCCCATATATTTGAGAGGTCTGCATATGGGGATTTTTTCCCTGATTTATAAGCTAACCATTGATTTATGGGTTGTGTGGCACAACTTGTAGGGCGATGTTGTGGTGAAGGTAGCACATAGGGTTGTGATTATAATTTTTTGTGGAATGCATTATACCGGTTGTGAGCCTTGAGTTTCATCAAAAGAAAACTCGTGAATTGCGGCAAAAGAAACCCATGAGTTGTAGTAGGATGAATGGTTGTGACTCTCGAGTTGTAGCAAGATAATTTGGAGTAGATTCGACCCTCGTGTTGTAGCAAGAAGAATGGATGCAACTCTTGAGTTGAAGATGAGGAAACCCACAAGTTGTAGTAGGAGGAATGATTGAAACACTTGAGTTGTAGTAAGAGAATGTGTCATGGAATGGTTAGTATAGGCTAGTGTTCTATAGTTTTTCTTTCTTGTACTGTAGGGGATCAGGCATGGGAGTGTGATAGCAGAGGATGCATTGGTAGATGTGCAACCCTAATGGTTGTAGCATTTCCATATGTGGAGAAATATATGTGATTACAGTATGAAAAAGAAGGTTTAGAGTAGTTCCATTTCCAATATTGTGTAAGATGAATGAGTATCCATTACATATGTACTCTGATGGGAAAGGGGTGGATGCCCAATGCATCACTTTGTAATAAATAATCTCTGACAATTTTGACAAAATATATTTTGATTTTTAAAGGTTGACAATCACTTGAACTCCATTGCACAAAAATGGCATTTAGTCCAAAATGTTAAATTATATATTAAATTCATAATTCATAATTTACTTATTCCCCGAATTATTTATTTGATAATTAGAGGGTACATTAATTCAAAGGTCTCATGAATATGATGTGATTCATTGATTTCCTTTTTTACCTTTAAGACTTATTCGATATGCCTTAACACTTCCCTTATATTTTTGAATTTGATTGAAGACCTTAGTATTTTTTAATTTGATTTAAGACCTTGATAGTTTTTGATAAAATGTTAGTAGCTTCCTCAATTTGGTACCTTCGTTATAGTTTAAGAATAATTATATATTTTCACTCTAATTTTTTTGAGATCTTTTTCCTTTTACTAAGTAATGATGGTGCTTATCTTAATTATAATATTAAAAAAAGATCATAAATATTTTTTCTCCACCTATAATGTTGAATGGGGATGTGATGTTCGAGTCAAATAACTCTTGACTTTTTAATTATCATCGTGATTGTTTTTTTGGTAGTGTGTATGTGACTTATGGGACTAGCCTTTGGCTAAGAAATCATAACCCAGGGGAATCTAAGTCGTCAAAATCACCCATGGATCACACCTAGCCTGGGACACACCAACCCTTAGCTATATGGAATATTAGGTGTCTCCTCCCTAGTACAGTGAGTTTCAAACCAAGTTTGCCCTATAAATGAAACCTTTTGAAACTAATCACACTAGCATGAATCGACAATTCTAACCATGACTTATTTCTAAGTCGATGTATCTTTTCTTTTTGGTTGATTGAACACCTAGCCTATTGCATCGAGAGGTGATTTCTATAGTCCAGTATGAGGGAGATGTGCAATTTCTTTTGTTCTCAACATGGATCTGACACGTACCACTTATATATATATATATATATATATATATATATATATATATATATATATATAATATTAAGTGAATATATATATGAAACATTAATATATCTTGATCTACTTGGAGGCAATTTGAGGAAGATTATGAGGATCTGCAAGTATAAAGTTTTGAAAATTTCATATTTGTGAAAAGAAAGTACTAGAATGCACATTGTAAAAACTAAAATCAACAAAAAGCATACATTACTAGAGATCACCAAACAAATAGAAAGGTTGTAAAGAAAAAAATACTTCTAGAACTTCCCTATTATAAAACTATTTATCATGAATCTAAAAGTCCAAAACCCTCATTTGATATTCTAAACAAATATAAGAAAACCACAGAAGAAGATATTGAAATTAATAATAGAGAGACTCTACAAAAAATATGAATACCCACTTGAAATTAATGTATATAGGTCATGTGTATGCCAATGTGTATCATATTTGCTTGCAGATCACATACATGAAATATGGAGAGAACTTGCAATCACAATGGAAGGTGGAAAAGGGGTGAAAGTCATATTTAATGATTTTGTTAGCTGGTGTCCCATCAAAATATGTGGAATATATCATTATGAGTTGTACCACCTTAACATGATTGTGACTAATTAAAACCTAAAATATTTTGCACATTTAATGTATAGTTACTGATATGGACACCTTATAAATCATGCATCTTAATTTTAATTTAAAATATTTTTTAACATTCATGGATTTAATTCTTTACTCGATTTCAAGTAAACTGGAGATAAACTATTGGAAGGTTATTTTGTCCCAAGGGTAATATATCCAATTGGAGACAGAGCCTTGCCCCAAGTAAATTACATTATTTATTAGAAATCCAAATAAGAAAAACCTTAATTTTAGATTCCAAAAGAATATTAGAGAACCACAAAATAAGATATTGAAACTAATAATAGAGAGACTTCATAGAAAAGATACATGAGAGAATTTATAATGAATGAAGCAAATGAATACCCACCTAAAATCAATGGACATAGGTCACATATGTGTATTGTACCCTTTTTACTTACAGATCATATACAAGAGAATATGGAGAGTACTCAGAACAACAATGGAAGGTGACTAAGGAGTGAAAGACATATTTAATGATGTCACCAACATCCTGCCCAAATTCATTAGGTTTCAACATGTCTAAACATATGTTAGAGGATCAAACTTCATCTCTTTCAAACTACACAGGAAGTAGAGACAAAGTTATGACAAGTTCACATAATCATTTCAACATAAATGTGTTTCAACATTTTTTTACAATATTTAACTTTTGAAAGAAATCACTAATTATAAAAACAATAAAAATCACAGTGAAACATAAATTAAATTGGTTCAACAATATTTTGAATAATTATTACAAATTACTTTCAATAATACCACTAAATAATTATTAATATTACTATTAAACCTAGATCAATATCAAAATTATGTTAGACGGCCAACCTTCCAATCGTTACGTATTTTTTTCTAAACTACAAAGAAATTAGAGATAAGTCTATGACATGTTCACATTGTAACATACTCATCCCTAGGTACCTCAAGATTCATGATCTTGAATTGATTTCGAACCTTGGATATTATTATAAAGTAAAAATAAGAAACATGATAAAAAAAAAAACCATGCATTCAAGAAAACACACACACACACACACAAGTTATCTCATGCCATGCATGACATTTAAAATATTCACTCGACATTAAACAGTGAACAAGAACAATATAAACACAATGGAAATATAATAAATAGAGAATAGAGAACTTATCTTTAAGAAACAGTTACACTAACTGGTTGGTTGCAGATGTTGGACATTCTACCCAATCGTAGGATTTGTTGCACTATAATTCTCTACAACAAGCCACCCTTGATCCAAGGCTATGAATACACAATAATAGGTGCCTAGGTTGACTCTTAAGTCTCACACCAGCTTAGTTATCAAGTTGTCACAATTTTTTCTCTCTCTCACTCACAACAATCCCAAATTGCTAGCTCTCTTTCACCCCTAGCCTGCACAACCCAAAGAAAGGAATTCCCTTCTTTGCAATGCAGTCCCTCATGTTATTCCACTTCTCTCCAAGGCTCTTGTACAGTCTAGCTAAAAAATATCAATATTGGAAACTCAAGGGAATCTCAGTTGTGAACAGTTATCCTCAACTACCATCATTCTCATGCACCATACATCATTTTCCATATTGGTATAGCCAATATTCTCATATATCTAACTACTGTGAGTTGTCTACCATAGTATCCTTTCGTTATTTGTAAAACCAAGAACAAGAAGGAACAAGAAGACCCACAACCACCAAAAATATGGTTAATATACACATCTCAAAGACCCACATGGATTTCCCCGAGAAGGTATCATAACCACTTTCCCAACTAACTCAAAGGTTAGGAATAATATAATAATTGGATTATCCCCTTTAGCCCCCTCTCTTATGGAATCATAGCCCCCTATGACTCTACCCTTGTTCATCTGCAATTGCTAATGCATTTATTATTATTATTATTATTATTATTATTATTATTATTATTATTATTATTATTATTATTATTATTATTATTATTATTATTATTATTATTATTATTATTATTATTATTATTAT
>JZKD02S1675160.1:258958-278100 GCA_000966675.3 Picea glauca | reverse complement strand
ATTATTATTATTATTATTATTATTATTATTATTATTATTATTATTATTATTATTATTATTATTATTATTATTATTATTATTATTATTATTATTATTATTATTATTATTATTCAAAGTATTACATTTCTAGGATCTCCAAGCTTTCATCATATACAAACATACATTTCTAATCCGGGGATAAAAACAAGGGTATTGCACACATAAAGTTTTAACATTTGTCATTTGAGATGTTATTATTAATTCAAACAGAACTAGCCTATAGTTTCTCAAAATATGTTACAACTAGAACTCAGACTTGACATGACAAGGTAGTGGCAGAGTAGTCATGTATACACATAAGTCTCCTAATTATTTTTATTTTTTGAAATTCAATTTGATTAGATTTGATTTTTTTGGGACTTCAAATTCAGCATGAGTTGTTGCATGTTTATTATGTTTCATATAAATATGTAAGATCACTTTTTAATTAGTTATGCTTAATGAGTCTAATATGACAAAATTAGTTAGGTTTATGGGCATCTCTTCATTCATCTATAATTATTATTATTCTTCATTTTCATAAATTATTATTTTCCATTCATTCAAATATATTTTTTTATACTGGACCATCTTATATTTTTTCATCATAATATAATTCATTTTCAAATTGTTTTAAATGTAAAATGATAAGAAGCATATTATTAATAAAGATATTATTGATAGAATAGTTCAATATGAAGAAGATGAAAGGCCTCTTACGGTATATAATTATGCTTTAATAGGTTAATGAAGAAAGTTTCAAAATTTAGGAGTTAGAGATTTACACTATTGATATGTTCCAACCACATAAACAAAGAAATAATGCAATATCAATCATTGAATGATTGCATTGATTTCAACAATGATATAATACAAAACAATAAGGTATATTGATTTTAGCGATGATATAAAAAAATGATTTAGAGCAATCAAGGAATTGCAATGATTTCAACAATAATATAAGTTATAACACAAAAAATAGGTGCATTTATTTCAGAGACACCCTAATGAAAAATGATTTAGATCAATTGGTTGCATTGATTTCAATAATGACATAATGCAAAATAATACGATGCATTGATTCTAGTGATGATATAATGAAAAATGATTTATAATAATCAAGTAGTTGTATTGATTTTAACAATAATATATCACAAAACAATAGGGTGCATTGATCCCAATTGAATAAATGATACCAAGGAAAATGATCTAGTGCATTGATTTCAATATTGAGATAGTGCAAATTATCAAGTGGAATGACTTTAACAATAACACAGTGCAAACCAATTTCAAAATACATATTGTAAGTTGAAATCCACTACTTTGTTTCCTTGGGTGTGATTCATCTATTAGTATTTGCACATTCAAACCATTATAATATTAAGATATATAGAATATTGTGTAGAGTAAACTGTGTAGAGCAAGTCATTAATCTATGACCCATATCCGCATTACTATTCATCATCTTCATCATTGAATATTGTTACTTTATTATTTTTCACCTTAATCCTCATGTAACTTTTGAAGTGTACTCCTTGATAGTACTCTCTAAATTAAAAATGATACTTAGTAGATTTCAGATGATCAAATCCCTTTGAAACATATACATATACATATTGATGATGATTTAAAGTTTTGACGCAGTCTCCCATGAATGGAATCAATATAGATCCATCTTAACTTCGGATCTATCAAGCACTAAGAGGGATCAAATCCCTCGAGGTGCAAACCTTTCCTCAAGTTTACACTCCAAAAAAGGTTTTCACATCGATGGATTTGATCCCTCTCGGTACATGATAAATCCAGAGTTCAGATGGATCTACACTAGTGATCTTCCTAATATAGCCTTGTAATTTGAGTGTTGGTTCTTACTTTATTGCATTTGAATCTTCACACATTGATTATAGAGGGAAGGCTTTACAAGTGACTACCGACATGGGCGATAACTTCTTCATGGCTCTTTTCTCAAAGTAGCTTCCCCACTCCATAAATTCATGCCATGGATATTCCTATACTACTAGAATGACTTTGACCCATGGAATTTGTATTTACAGTGAATCTTCAAAGGATTCTTCCTCCCGTGAATCTTTAATCAATCAACCATCTATAGGATTTTAACAAGTTGTAAGTGGACTTACTAGATTTACTAGTTCCACAAATTATCACCAACAACTATTTCAATGTATTTTTGTACATCCTTTTAACAATTTGATCAATGGTTCGAATGATAGAGTGATCATAGAATTTTTAAAGGAAGGTTGTTCTGGTAGTTAACTCAATATCCCTTTCAATTTTAGCAATATATACCTCCAAACCAATGTAATTTTTATTTCATTATGAACTTGGACTGTGATTTGCATTGTTGTTGACTTTTCTTCTTGGAATTGATTATTATTCTCAACATATTTTCTAAGTTGGTGTATGTATATGATTTGACTTCTTGGTGATTTTCTATGATCACAAATATTTTTATAAGTTATGCTTGTATGCTACTATTTATGTGATTTTATTTTTTTTCCTTGTTTAAAAATTAATTTAAGAAAATAAATGGCAAAGTGCCTAGTTATGGCCAAAGGTTCAAATTAGATAAACTCTAAAAATTGTGTGGCCAAAAGGCAAATTAGAAAGTGCCTTAGAAAGGGATATGATACCAATTAATGAACAATAGTTCATATATGTAAAAATATCCAACATATGAATGAAAGATATTTGAAATCCATAAAAGGATAATAATTATATAGTTTATAAAATAAATGAATGATAAATGATACAATGAGCCTCGTGATGATATACTTATATGCATTGTCTAGTCACAAGAGTGAAAAATTGTGTTCATTAGTTAGGTCATGTCTCTTAGTTTATTAGTATTATTAGTATTTATTGATCTATTTTATAGTCGTTACACTTTATCTAGAATGATGCATCAAAGTAGGTTGTGTAGGCCTTAAAGGGATCTATGTGTACTACCTCACTTTTATCCATGCCAAACTTCAACAATACTTTCATTGTGTAATGTTATGCCTTAGAAAAGTTTATTGATAGTGTCAATATAAGAAGGTCACCCATTAACGTTTCCTGGTAAAGAAATATGTGATAGAAACTTGGGCATGTCTACTTAGGAGTCATCTAATTAATGTATGAGGCCATATTCTTTGAATAAGGCCCACTAGGTAGTTGGTGTGTGGTTAATTAATGTAAAAGGGTCATCATTATGGAATACGAGACTAGGTAGCTGGTACTCATTATTGTGGGACCACTAGTGCTAAGGTTTTGGGTAGTGAGAAGCTATTTATATAGGTAGGAAGATATGCAATGTTTTTATAAGTTATTTTCATTATATTGAATCCCTCCTCATTTGGATATTTCCCCCTCGAAAGGGGCCATGATCATTTTTCTCTTTCTGGATTATCATTATAAGGGTTAATATTTTGCAAGTTCAATACTCTTTTTCTTACTCTTTTACTTTATGCAGTTTATATTTCTATTGATTCTGTATTTATGGTACAAGGGAACCTATCATATTATCACCTTCAAATATGACCCAAGATTCACTTCCCAAATTTGGTTACCCATGGTTATGTTGGGTCTTCCTCTAATGTCGCAATCCCATTTTAAAACAATAATGAAAAATCAATTTCCAAATATTACTATCACAAAGAACAACTTATTTTCAAGGTTTAATGATCGTGTTTAAATCATTATTCAACTTATGGCCACCACTAATATAGTTGAAGTATAATAGTAGTGAGAAATTCAATAGCTTGCAATAACTATATTGTGTGTTGTCACAATGTGCATTATTCCCACAAATTGAATTCATAGAAGCATCCTAGCACTTACTTCAACATTGTGCATGACAAGATGGATAAGAAAAAGACTTCTATATAGAGGTTGGGTTAGAAGGAACATGTTATTAGTAGCATCATGAAACACCCTAATTTCTTTAATTATTATGCTTACACGTGGACACTGATCCAAATGGATCTCGGTGGCCATCCACATTTTCCATTGAATCACCATTTTGAGCCTGTGGTTTTGATAAATCATGAAATTCACCCTTTTGATGGGGAATGGAATGTAATGTCATCTTCATTTGTTAATTACAGACATCATGTGGTCTTATGTACATGACTACAACATAGTGTTAATGCAATGGATCCCATTAGAACTTTGTAGTTAAGCAGGCTCGGGCTAGAATAGCACTGGGATGGGTGACCTCCCGAGAAGTCTTAGTATTTTACATGCCTATGGAATTTTATAAACTTAAACCAATTTATCCCACATGCATCATGGGAATTGTTCTCCTCTCACTCTCTCATATATAATTGAGGTGAAGGAGGTTCTTTAAGCATGCAATGGAGTGTGATGTAAAGCTTGTTGTGAATGAAGCATAGCCAACATCTATTTAACTTCAGAGATAAGCTACCCCATTCTTCTAGTTTGTGTTCTACATTGTTTTTCTATCTGATTCATTAATAGAAGTTGGGTTTCACTATATTTTTGTGTTCTCCACATTATCTCTGTGTATTTCCTTGTTATATATCGGTTATATTTTTGTCTTCATATCGTTCTAAAAATAATAAGTATCAGTGTTATCAGAGTAGGTTGCTCCTTGTCGTTTCTCAGAGCAGGTCCCCGATGAGCTCAGGGTAGAGAGAGTTGGGTATTGAGCTATTTTCTCTTGAGTACAACTTCTCTCGCTAGCCCAAGAGACCTCCCATGGCAAAATAAAAGAGAGATGAAAAATTAGGAGATCATTTCAATACATTGTTCAAGGAGGCCCTCATGTGACAAAGAAATGGGATGATGGACAACTTTGCTCACATACTTCGAGACTACCGATGGTGGCAGTCGAGGCATCTTCGACGAGCATCAATTTTGCAAGTGCAACACCCTTCAAGGTACAAGTCAATTTTGATATCCCCTTATTTGAAGGCCAGATAGATGCAGGTGCTCTAGAAAAATGGTTGAATCTGCTACAAGGTTATTACTCTGTCCAAAAAAAATTCGACAGTGAAAAGATCACCTTCACGCTCCTTAAATCCCTTTGCCATGTCAAATCTTGGTGGGAAGGTTACTAGGAGAGTTACACGTTGGATGAATCTACACTATTCGGGAGAGAACCCACTTGGGCAGCCTTTGTAGATGCCCTGAAGTAGGATTTATACCCCGTTAGAAACTATGATGACCGATACATGAGATGGAAAACTCTGTGTCAGAAAAGAGACCAAATGGTGTCGGAGTACACCAACATATTTCATACCTTGCACTCAAAGATGGGTATCAAAGACTCCAAGAGGAACCTGGTTTTGAAGTACCGCAGTGTTCTACACAGGTACATCCAAACAGAGATGGATTTATTGGACATCTCCTCCCTAGGAGATGCTTATTGATATTCAGCCAAAATTGAGTAGAAATTCAAGCAACAGAGTAAGAGGGAGTTCGGATTTGGAAATACTCCACAACAAAAGCATGGAAAAGGAAACCCTAACTCACAGAACAAAGGACAAATAAAAGAAGGCCAACCTCAAGAGAGCTAGTCCCATATGTAGGAAAAGAAGGGTAACGAGAAGTCTAAGAAAGACACTGGAAAGTGATGTGAGTTCCACAACATCTCTTGGCACAACACTGATGAATGTCGTTCAATATAGTCATTGGTGGTCGAGCTCAAAGATAAAGATTCAAACCCCGACTTGGACCCTGATTTAGAAAATAATAAAAGAAGACATATCATTGATGCAGAACCCACTGCTACTATCACAACTACAACAATCCAACCAGAAGAGGATCCTTAGGAGGGGGAGTGCCTCTTCCATTTACATATGTGGGTGAAGGGGACCCCACTACATTTTATTGTTGATAGTGGAAGACAAAATAACCTCATCTCAGCAGAGGTTTTCAAGCAGTTAGATTTGCCAACAACACCACACCCACAACCATACAACATTGGGTGGCTTCACCAAGGTCAAGATCTTCGAGTCAGCCAGCAGTTTTGTCTGTCCTACGGTATCAATCCCTTCAAAGATGAGGTGTTGTGTTATGTTTCTCCACTGTAAGTCTGTGATGTTCTATTAGGCCATCCATATATGTGGAGGTGTCATGTTGTTTATGAGTCTCAACCCCGTATCGTCATTGTTACTCTCAGGGGTAAGCTATACAGGATACCAAAGGTAGTTCTAACTATTTTCCCGATAAAACAATGCTAATAAGTAATCTTTCATACTACAAAGTCTAGCCTCTTCACAATCTAATAATAAGGTGAACAGAAGGACATTGCAACCATTGCAGCCTCAACCCAAGACCTTTCTATCTAACAGAATCAGATCGCTAAGATTGTAGAAGAGTACCAAGATGTTCTTATTGCACCTACGTGGGTGCCTCCACACTACCAAGTCAAGCAAGGTTATAAAAGAACCCTTCATACTCTTCATGTTGCATCTTCATCGATGGAGTCCTCCCACACTCAAGTAGATCATGTAGCTAGATTGGTTGAACGAATCCAACCCCTCCAGCAACAAGTTCATGATATCCTTCAACAAGTTAAGCAGGACAACTTCTTCAACAAGCTAAGAAGGACAACTTCTTCAGCAAGCAAAGCAATGCATCATATTTAGCAGAAGTCTCCATGTCTCCCAAGGGAACTTGACATAATGGGGACAACTGCTTCCTAAAGGGGGAGGAATGATCCAGATGGATCTCAGTGGCCATCCACCTTTTCCATTGAATCGCGATTTCTAGCTTGTGGTTTTGATAAATCGTGATATTCACCCTTTTGATGGGGAATGGAATGTAATGTCATCTTCATTTTTTAATTAAAAACATCATGTGGTCTTATGTACATTCCTACAACATAGTGTTAATGCAACGGATCCCATTAGATGATCCATATGGATCTCGATGGCCATCCACCTTTTCTATTGAATCACCATTTCGAGCTTTTGGTTTTGATAAACCATGGTATTCACCCTTTTGATGGGGAATGGAATGTAATGTCATATTCATTTGTTAATTACAAACATCATGTAATGATTTCCTAGTGGTCTTGTGTACATTCCTACAGCATACAATCAATGCATTGAATCCCATTAGAACTCTACAGTTAAGTGCGCTCAGGCTAGAGTAGTACTAGGATGGGTGACCACCCTGGAAGTCTTGGTGTTTTACATGCCTATGGTATTTTATAAACTTAGTCCAATTTATCCCACATGCATCATGGGAATTGTTCTACTCTCACTCTCTCATATATACTTGAGGTGAAGGATTCCCTTTAAGGATGCAATGGAGTGTGATGTAAAGCTTGTTGTGAATGAAGCGTAGCCAACATCTCTTTCTTTTCAGAGATAAGCTACCTCATTCTTCTAGTTTTTTTTCTACAGTGATTTTATCTCTCTCAATCATTAGTAGAAGTTGGGTTTCACTATATTTTTGTGTTCTCTGCATTATCTATGAGTATTTCCTTGTTATATATCGGTTATATTTTTGTATTCATGTCGTTCTCAAAATAATATGGATCACTGGTATTAGAGCAGGCTGCTCCTTGTCGTTTCTCAGAGCAGGTCCCGGACAAGGTCAGGGTATAGAGATTTGGGTCTCAAGCTAGTTTTTCTTGAGGGAAACTTCTCTCACCAGCCCAAGCAATCTCCCATGGCGGAAGAAAATAGAGATGACAAAGAAGGAGATCATTTCAAAATGTTGCTCGAGGAATCCCTCGTGCGACAAAGGAACGAGGTGACGAACAAATTTTATCAAACCCTTTGTAGACTACCGATGGTGATGACCGAGGCATCTTCAACAAGAAGCCATTTCGCAAGTGTGACACCCTTCAAGGTACAAGTCAATTTTTATATACCCTTATTTGAAGGCTAGATAGATGTAGATGCTCTAGAAAAAATTTTGAATATGCTAGAAGGTTATTACTCTGTCCAAAAAAATTCTGATAGTGAAAATATTACTTTTGTGCTCCTTAAATCCCTTCCCCGTGGTAGAGCTTAGTGGTAAATATATTGGGAGAGGTACATTGTGGATGAATCTACACTATTTTGGAGAGAACGCAATTGGGTGGCCTTTGTAGATGCCCTAAAGGAGGAGTTCTACCCTATCGGGAACTATGATGACCAATACATGAGATGGACAACTTTGCATCAAAAAAGAGACCAGACGGTGTCGGATTACACCAACATCTTTCATACCTTACACTCAAAGATGGGTATCAAAAACTCTGAACAACACCTGGTTTTGACGTATCGCAGTGGTATACATAGGTACATCCAAACAAAGATGGATTTCTTGGACATATCCTCACAGAGAGTTGCTTATCGATATGCAGTCAAAATTGAGATGAAATTTAAGTAGCATGGTAAGTGGGAGAAGCATGGCAAAGGAATATCTAACTCACATAATGAAGGACAGAGAAAGGAAGGAAAACCTCAAGAGAGACAGTCCCAGATGCAAGAAAAGAAGGGTAACGGGAAGTCTAAGAAAGACATCGAAAAGTGGTGTGAGTTCCACAACAACCCTTGGCACAACACTGATGAATGTCTCTCAATACATTCATTGGTGGTCGAGCTCAAAGACAAAGATTCGAACCCCGAATTGGACCATGATTCATAAAATAATAAAAGGAGTCGAATCATTGATGCAGAACCCATTGTTACTGTCGCAACTGCAACAATTCAACTAGAAGAGGATCTTGAGGAGGGGGAGCAACTCTTCCATTCAAAGATGTGGGTGAAGGGGACCCCACTACATTTTATTGTTGATAGAGGAAGCCAAAATAACATCATCTCAGTAGAGGTTGTCAAGCAGTTGGATTTTCCAACAACACCACACCTGCATCCATACAACATTGGGTGACTTCTCCAAGGTCAAGATCTTTGTGTCAGCTAGCAGTGTCACCTGTTCTACGGCATCAATCCCTTCAAGGATGAGGTATTGTGTGATGTTTCCCCACTATAATTATATGATGTTCTATTAGGCCAGCCATATATGTGGAGGTGTCATGATGTTTATGAGTATCGGCCTCGTAGCGTCATTGTTACTCTGTGGGTCAGCTATACAAGATACCAGAGGTAGTTTTGACTATTGTCTGACCAAAGCAATTCCACAAAGTAATCTCTCATACTGCAAAGTTTATCCTCTTCACAATCCAATCAGAAGGTGAACAGAAGGACACTGCAACCATTACAACCTCATCCCAAGACCTTTATATCCAGCAGAATCAGATCGACGAGATTGTAGAAGAGTCCCAAGATGTTCTTGATGCACCTACAGGGGTGCATCCACATTGCCCAGACAAGCAAGGTTATAAAAGAACCCTTCATACTCTTCATGTTGCATTTTCACATACAGATTCCTCACACACTCAGGTAGATCATGCAACTAGATTGGTTGAACAGATCCAACCCCTCTTGCAACAGGTTCGTGACATCCTTCAACAAGTTAAGTAAGACAACTTCTTCGGCAAGGCAATCAGCGCACCAAGCTTCGGATTTATCATAAGTATCCCCATCTCCCATGGGAACTTGATGCAATGGGGACCATTGCTTCCTAAGGGGGGAGGAATGATCCAGATGGATCTCGGTGGCCATCCACCTTTTCCACTGAATCATTATTTTGATCTCGTGGTTTTGATAAACCATGATATTTACCCTTTTGATGAGGAATGGAATGTAATGCCATCTTCATTTGTTAATTATAGACATTATGTAATGATTTCCTAGAGGTCTTATGTACATGCCTATAGCATAGTATTAATGCATTGGATCCCATTATAACTCTGCAGGTAAGTGTGCTCAGGCTAGAGTAGTACTGGGATGGGTGACCGCCCAGGAAGTCCTAGTGTTTTACGTGCCTATGGAATTTTATAAACTTAGTCCAATTTATCCCACATGCATCATGGGAATTGTTCTCCTCTCACTCTATCATATATAATTCAGGTGAAGGAGGCCCTTTAAGGATGTAATGGAGTGTGATTTAAATCTTGTTGTAAATGAAGCGTAGCCAACATCTTTTTCTTTTCAGAGATAAGCTACCCCATTCTGTCAGTTTTTGTTCTACAATGTTTTGTTGTCTCTTGTTCATTAATAGAAGTTGGGTTTCACTATATTTATGTGTTATCTACATTATGTATATATATATCCTTGTTATATATCGGTTATATTTTTGTCTTCATCTTGTTCTCAAAATAATCCAAATCATTAGAACTCTGTAGTATTTTACATGCCTATGACATTTTATAAACTTAAACCAATTTATCCCACATGCATCATGGGAATTTTTCTCCTCTCACTCTCTCATATATAATTGAGGTGAAGGAGTTTGAATGAAGTGTAGCCAAACATCTATTTCTCTTCAAAGATAAGCTACCCCATTCTGCTAGTTTGTGCTCTACAATGTTTTTCTATCTAATTCATTAATAGAAATTGGGTTTCACTATATTGAGGTGTTCTTTGCATTATCTTTGTGTATTTCCTTGTTATATATTGGTCATATTTTTGTCTTCATGCCGTTCTCAAAATAATATCGATCAAACACAATATTGGAGGCTTTAGCCACTTCATCCTTTATTTTCTAAAGATGGGTTCAAACTTCACTTTGAATTCATTAGCTAAATGCCTCAAGGAGCTCAAAGAATCAATGGAAGTGGATTGACGTGGGTATTTGTTGTACAATATGGGAACATTGAACCACCCATTGCATGATTCTATATTACAAACTAAATATTATGGAAAATGTTTGGGGTCTACTAGAAATATTATATGAAAGATCCTACGGTAAGTGGTGATAATACAAGTAGGTCAAATAGAAAATTGTCACTAGTATTATTGCCACAAATGTATAATTTTGAGGGTGATAACAAAAATCAGTGTATGTTTTCATCTGCTTCCCTTGTAATATCAAGGAGAGTATTTGGAATTGTTTAACATCAACAGAACACTCTCCTTGATATTACAAGAAAGCATATATCCTCTCCTTGAATCCTCCCTAATAGATATCAATAGAACACTCTCCTTAAAATCACACTTGGCCCCTATAGAACTCAATCCTGACTACATTGAATATATGACAATTAATTGAATCATGGACACCAAGTGAAGGGCACCTTCCAGCAAAACATCCAACTCTATCGGGTCTTTAAAGCGGGGTAGTTTTTTCATTAGAGAAAGTGGCTCACCAGGAGTCAGATTCAGTATAAATTTCACCATATAAAGGAGGAAGTGACGCAGTGGATACCATTACTTCCTAAGGGGGGAGGACTAATCCAAGTGGACATTGGTGGTCACCCACCTATTCCACTAGCTCAAAATACAATTTCCACATTAGTAGTTTTTTGACAGTTTTTCGAGTCCCAAACTTCTGGGGTTGTTTTGAGGACCTAAACGAAATTTATTTGACATGGAATAGCCCAATATACGTGAAAGATTATATTAGGCTATTTAAAATGTGTACTCCTTGGATATACCTTTCCAACAGGGTACCAATCGCCCTAAACAGAGATTGTATGCAAACGTTATGCCCTCGGTAATTTGACGTATCAAATACCCCCATCAGGGCCCACAAACCTTTTGGTGTTTCATCTTCTGTGGTTAGGGTTTTAGATGTTTAGGGTTTTCTCATTTATGCTTTATGTTACAAAAGGCCTTTAGAGCCTCATTGTAATCAGGTTCTTGCAAATGAGCATAGTTGACACATCTCTCTTCATAGATAAGCTACCACCATTCTAGCTAGCTTGTGTGCTTTGCATTTTATAGTCTTTTGTATTCCATAAAGTCAATAATAGAATCTGAGTTTTATTGTATTACTATGTTCCTTGCAATATCTCTGTGTATTTCCTTGTTATATCTTTGTTATATTTCTTCCTTCTTGTCGTTCTCAAAATAATATGGATCACACTTGTCACTTGGCCCCTACATAAATCAATCCTAATTGCATTGAACAGGAGACAACTCATCGGATCATGGACAGCAAGATGAAGGGCACCCGCCAACAAAACATCCAACTCTATCGAGTCGTCAAACAAGGGAAATTTCTTCATCGAGGTAAGTGGCTCTCCAAGAGTCAAATTCAGTAGAAGTTTACCCATATAATGGAGGAACTTGACACAACGGAGACCATTGATTCCTAAGGGGGGAGGAACGATCCAGGTGGACATCGATGGTCGTCCACCTATTCCATTGGCTCAAAATATAGTTTACAGCGTAGCAGTTTTTCTACAGTTTTTTGGGTCCCAAACTTTTGGGGTCGTTTTGAGGCCCTAAACGATGTGTTTTTTACATGGCAGTGCCCAATAAATGTCAAAGGCCTGTATTGGGCTATTCGGAATGTGAACTCCTTGGCTAGACCTTTCTAACATGGTTTCAAGCACCTAAATGGAGATCGTATGCAAAATTTACACTCTCGATAATTAACGTATCAACTACCCCCATCAAGGCCCACAAACCTTTTTGTGTTTCATCTTTTGGGGTTAGCGTTTTGGATGTTTATGGTTTTCTCATTTATGCTTTATGTTAAAAAATGCCTTTAGAGATTCATTGTAGTCAGTTTCTTGTGAATGAGTGTAGCCAACACATCTCTCTTCAAAGATAATCTACCATCATTCTAGCTAGCTTGTGTGCTTTTCATTTTACAGTCTTTCGTGTTCTAGATAGTCATTAATAGAATATGATTTTTATTGTATTACTTTGTTCCTTGCAATATCTTTGTGTATTTCCTTTTTATATCTTTGTTATATTTATGCCTTCATATCATTCTCAAAATAATATGAATAACACTTGGCACCTACAGAAGTCAATCCTATTTGCATTGAACAAGTGATAGTTGATCGGATCATGGACACCAAGATGAAGGGAATCCTCCAGCAAAACATCCAACTTTATCGGGTTGACAAAGCAGGGCAATTTCTTCATCAAAGCAAGTGGCTCACCAGGAGTTAGATTCAACAGAAGTTTCCCCATTTAATGGAGGAACTTGACACAATGGACACTATTGATTCCTAAGGGGGGATGATTGATCTAAGTGGACATTGGTGGCCACCCACTTATTCCACTGTCTCAAAATGTAATTTCCATCTTGGCAGTTTTTATACCGTTTTTTGAGCCTCAAACTTTCAGGTCCATTTTGAGGCCCTAAGAGACGTTTGTTGACATGGTAGCACCCAATAAAAAGTGAAGGCATGTATTGGGTTGTTTGAAATGTGTACTCCTTGGCTAGACCTTTCTGACGGGGTACTAAGTTCCCCAAATAGAGATCGTATGAAAAAGTTACACCCTTGAGAAGTCGATGTATCAACTAACCCCATCAGGACTGAGAAACCTTTTGGAGTTTCATCTTCCAGGGTTAGGGTTTTCTCACTTATGATTTATGTTAAAAACATTCTTTAGAGCCTCATTGTAATCAGCTTCTTGTGAATGAGTATAGTCGACACATCTCTCTTCAGAGATAAGCTACCACCATTCGAGCTAGCTTGTGTGATCTGCATTTTACAATCTTTTGTATTCCATATAGTCATTAGTAGAATCTGAGTTTTAATGTATTATTGTGTTCCTTGCAATATCTTTGTGTATTTCCTTGTTATATCTCTGTTATATTTTTTCCTTCATGTTGTTCTCAAAATAATTCGGATCACACTTGGGCCCTAAAGAACTCAATATTGACTGCATTGAATAGGCGAAAGTTGATCGGATCATGGACTCCAAGATGAAGGGCACCCGCAAACAGAACACCAACTCTATTGGGTCATCAAAGCAAGAAAGTTTCTTCATCATGGCAAGTGGCTCACTAGGAGCCAGATTTAACATAAGTTTCCTTGTCTAATGGAGAGACTTGACGCAATGGAGACCATTTCTTCCTAAGGGGGAGGACTGGTCCAGGTGGACATTGGTGGTCGCCCACCTATTCCATTGGCTCAAAATACAGTTTCCATCTTGGTAGTTTTTCTACATTTTTTCACGTCCCAAACTTCTGAGGCCATTTTGAGGCCCTAAACGACATTTGTTTGACATGGAAATGCCCATTAGATGTAGGAGCCATGTATTGGGTCATTCGGAATATGTACTCTTCAGTTATACCTTTCTGAATGTTACCGGACAAATTGGTCTGTGCAAATACAGACTAATCTCCCTAGACTTGGAAACCAAGACTGTAACAAAACAAACAGAACATAGAACTTTCTCTAGGTTAACATAATCAAATTGAAAATTAGCGAAAGATCCATACCTTGTAATCGAAGGTTGTCCTCACTAGTTGTATCTTCCAGTTTCTTTTTCGTGAGGATTATGTATGAGAACCTGCAAGAGACATAAGCCAACAAAGGTGAAAGAAACAAGTATAATTTGATGTAACCTATGCAACTGATCAAGGAGAGATGCAACAAACATAATCACATAAAGACAACCTTTGTGGGAAAGAAACTATATTATTGTATTAATGATGAATGAAAAGAGATTACAACTAGAGTTGTCTTGATGTTGTGAATCTCCTTCCAACAAGTTCATTTCTCTTATACCCATGATGCATCCATGAAATCTATCACCATCAACTGACTCCTTAAGCTAAGATTGAATTCCTCAAAGCCAAATAATTACTAACAATCCTGTAACAACAAACCAGGAGCAAAGCTATCAATCAATCGCTCTTTGCTATTCATTATTAACATTTCCTTGTGAGAGAAGCATCCTTTTATAGATTGAAGAGGGCAAGGGTGAGGAGGTTAGGATGAGAGGTTAGGATCCCCCAAGATTAGGATTACGGGTGAGATCCAAACTGATCAAAGAACTCCTCATATTGAAGCTTCTCTTCTATAATATTCTCGAAATCCATCTTTTTCTCCCCTTTTAAACAATGTCACACCCTGCAACGGAGAAACTTGAGACATTGTTGCACCTTGTAGTGGTGCAATACATGACACTTGAGGATGTCGTACCCTGCAGTGATGCAAGCTATGGCACTCTCTTAAATTAAGGCTGTAAATGCCCTAACAACATGTGTAACCCTTTTTGTATGTTTTCCTTCTCTCAAAGTTAGGTTTTTATTCAATAATCATAGCTTATATGTTATGGATGATAGAGAATAAGTGAACATCATCAATTGAGAAAAAATATTGTGTAACACGACTAGGCACTTAGCACCCCAAATGAATATAGTATGCAAAAGTTATGCCCTCGGGAAGTTGATGTATCAACTACCCCCATTAGGGCCCACAAATATTTTGATGTTTCATCTTTTGGGGTTAGGGTTTTGGATGTTTATGGTTTCATCACTTATGCTTTAAGTTAAAAAAGGCCTTTAGAGCCTCATTGTAATCAATTTCTTGTGAATGAGCGCAGCCGATACATCTCTCTACAGTCTTTTGTATTCCATACAGTCATTAATAAAATCTAAGTTCTATTGTATTGTTGTGTTCCTTGCAATATCTCTTTGTATTTCCTTGTTATATCTATGTTATATTCATGCCTTCTTGTCATTCTCAAAATAATCCAGATCATTCATTTCCTGATGGCCATCCAAATTTACCTAGAGGGCAACCTTGGCTATCAAATGTACAAGTAGATAGAGCTTCTAATATGGAACAAATTAAAAAATGATTAGAAACATATATTTCATTATGGAGGGAAGGGATTGGAAAGGGAGGAGAACAATATTAGGATTCCAAGATAAATTATTGGAAGAATATATTAAAATATTTGTGCATGCCCTTTGTGAACATTGAGAATTCAAGAAATAATATTTGTCCATGCACACTACTGAAAATAAGCAAAAATATTGATATACAACACACAATTTCAGTCATGGAAGCCTACTTTAGGGATAGTGTCCACATTATTGAGGATCACTATGTTGCATATATATCTAGCAAGTCCAGAGATGAATTCTCTCCAAGAGAAGATGTTGTTGATGGATAAATGTTTATAGTACAATCACCAAACTCACATTGTGAAATATGGTTGGGTAGGGTAGAGGGAAATGTCTATTGAGATTTAGATGCTACTAGTGAAACATACAAAATAGTGATTCATTGGTCGAAGTTGACGGTAACATTGAAAGAAAACAAATTTTTATACATTTTTTTTTTAAGAACTCAATGGTGAGTTGTTGAAATGGAAGGAATGATGTTCATCGATGTGAATAACATCATATGGGCATGGTCACCAAAGGTAGGATGGAAGGGAGAGGCAATAAAAAATTATGGGAATGGATTTGAAGTATTAGAGGCACAATGAGAATAGGTTGAACATAATAGAGAGAGTGAGAGTGATTTATGAATGAGACTCTATTTGATTAAAGAACTTCCATTTTTTTTTAATTATTAGTATCACGTAATAATTCATAAATTAGTAATTAGTTTTAATTAATAACTATTATGTTATCAAGCAATGGATAATCACTGTGTATGAGTGTTTTGAAACGTATTATTCACGCTTTCATGATCCAATTTTTCACTTTAGAAACATCAATATTCACTCTTTCAAAAATGAAATTCACAATTTTTTGTGTAGATTCTTATTTCTGAGTCCAAATTTGATGAAACAGTTGTTCAAAAATATCGAGTTCACACTCATGAAATGACAACTAGAAAATCATGCTAGATTCATCATGAGCTATAAAATTCATGTAAGTGTTATAAAATTCAAACTAGTTGACCATATCTCATTCCAAGGCAACATCAATAGTCTCTATTAGGGAGAATTAGGAATTTAGGGAGGATTCAAAAAAATCAATGTCACCAAGGGTAGTGGATTATAGGGCATACTAATGGGCCATAGAATTCTAACAATAACTCATGCCATGAAATCTTGAGGACACACTTAAATTATCAATATGGATGTGTAACTCTTTAAAGGTGACTATGCATTGTATGTGCAACCACGAGGTTCCATCCTTTGTGAGATGTATTATATTCCTATGAATGATATGCAACTAATTAACTCATCATTTTAACAAAAATCATACAACCAATTATCGCATCTTTGGTGAAGGAAATAAAATCTACACTAACCCATTCAAAATCACAAAACTTATAACAAGCATTCTTGCATTTTGAATAAAGGGAACTTATATCAAGAACCCATAGTATATCTAGAACAAACACTCTTACACTCTAAATAAAATATGATAAAAAAAACTCGAAGAAAACTATGACAAGGCAAATGAACAACTCTGAAAACTCATTCGAATTTACTTCTCGTGAGCTAAGTTCCATAACTTTCACTTCCATCTCTTCTTGCAGTGGTCCAGGAGATAGACGGAAATAGGGACACTACCTATTGGATGAAAACTTAATCAAAATGAGAAGGTTCCTTTAATTAATTGTCACTATGCAACTATTAAATCTATCAATCCTTACACAACTAGTTATAACTTATCATATAATAGATTCATAATATCCACTTCAAAGCATTGATCATTGTAATTCAAAGAAGCAAAAACATTTAAAGAAATACATTAAATAAAAGTAAATATAATTGCATAAGAAAAACTACAATGATTAAAGAAATAAACATCAAGTAAATAAATGGAAATGTAGAGGGGAATTTACAACCATTAAGAGAAATAACGCATCAACAATATAATATATAGGTAGAGGATTCAACCACCATTACAACTTCACAATGGACCCTTGCATAGAAGAAATCAATGGGTTGAATTCCCTTGGAATGAAACACATTTCACAACACAAAATAAAACTAAATCTTACCTTTCTATTAACTGTACATTCAAAATTACAATATTTTTATCAAAAGGAAATGAATTCTAACGTGCTCCAACAAACTCATGAGAGTCTTACACTCTCCTTAAATACAAAAATGGCCTTTCATTCCCCAAGGTGAAATTTAGAGAACCCCTACAAATTCAAACTTTTTTATACAATATGGGAATGGCTCATGCATTTACATCCCTCCCAAGTTGTGGATACCACGTATGGAGCTCTGAAATCACGTTAACAATAATTCACTTTACTTCATACTAAATCCAGATCCCTATATTCGGAACTGGTAGTAATCTCCCACAAAATTTCCCTTTTACCCATGCCAACTGAGTATTAAAGGTTTATTATTCCTCACCACCACAAAATTTTCCTTTTACCCATGCCAACTTGAGTATTAAAGGTTTATTATTCCTCTTTTAACTTATTTGATTTCAAAATATGGGGGAATTTGCAGGGATCGAGTTACTTTGGGATTGAATGTTGTTCCCCATTGCTAGCAACTCATGTTGTCTCCTTCATAACTGATGTCGTCTCCTTCATAACTGAGGAATACAAGATCCTACGAATTTCCCTTGATCGAAATGCATGGTTATGGGATGAGCTCCAACTTTCTTTGTTAATGCTGCAATAAACCATTTTTCTTACCGACCATTGTTATTGAATTTTATTCAAACCACATAATCAACAAAAATACGCAAGCCATCATATATTCACCATAATATTTAGGAAATGAGCCAATTATATTTAGTTTAAATATAAGTGTATCAAAATTGTCTAATTTGGCATTTAGTTAGGAAATTCTGATTTTAATAATAAAAAAATGGCAATAATACATAGCAAAAAGGGTAACCGTAGAGGGTAATCTAGGGGCCCATGATACGACCCCAATTGGAAGGCCACACACTTTTGTGCAATATATAAAAGGAAATTCCAAAATAAGAACCATGGTTATGTCACTCATCTACATGATGTTACATACATCTCTATCTATTGCTTCCCACCTTCTCTTTTCTAGTTCGTGGTTGATATCCCTTGTAGATGTCCATGGAGGAATTTGAGTCAATCTATTATAGGTTCATCTTCTTGAGAAAAATTACATACAAATTTGACTTGTACGTAGTAGATTTCAAGCCATGTAGTTTAAGTTTTTTCATGTATATCGTATAATATAACCCACCCCACCTACTTTGGTCAAATTGCATCACCTTATCCCTGTAACTTTTCATAGTCTTTTGATAGTGCATTATATCTTCTTATTTATTTTATCTGGGGACTAGAACTAATTCTAGGTCTACAATTATTTTGTGATGTTTTCTACTAGGCCTATGGTTGGAACAATACAACCATAATATTGTCTCCTAGTCACATTGCTTCTGAAGTTTAAGAAAATTCCATGGATATCTCATTATGATACCCTTGC